>JBCFYV010000199.1:141184-406565 GCA_039000515.1 Timema cristinae | reverse complement strand
ATTTAAAAAAAATAAAGTTTTCATAGCTGATAAACATGATCAAATCTAGTCTATTTATTTTAATTTGATATATAACTAACTAAACATTTAAACTGATTACAATTCATATACACTTAAAAAACTTGTCTAACAGAAATTATCTTGGCGCTGACCTTTTAAAACTAACCTCTCCTCGTTTTTTAAAACTGGTTTTATTTTACACAGATGGATTTCACACTGAATACAAACTCAGTTGAGATTAAAATTATCCAACTGTTTAAAACATGTTTGTTATTTTTTTTAAACAAAAACTCACATTATGGAAACGTAGGAAACGTGTTGTTTCCTATTTATATTTATACTGAATAATAACTCAGTTGAGAGTAAAATTTTCCAAACGTTAAAATGTTATATTTTAGTCATAATGAGTAGAGTATTGTTAGTTACGGCATATACATGAAAAATCATAATACAATAACTCTACCTCGACACTTGATAGTCATTCAAATCTGATGTGACGTCTAATGCATTCCCACCATAAAACATGTTCAAATCTATTTATTTCAATTATTTTATATATATAAATAACTAAACATTTAAACTGATTACATCACTAAAGTCTGGTGTCACTCACAGACGCAGTCAATATTATTCTATAAAACAATGATGAAATACTGGATATAGCTGGGCTTTTACTACTGCTAGGTCTTGTTATGTTGGTTAATATATAAATCAACCTGCCGGAGAATAGCATAAAAATTAGTTTTTAAAGTAAAATATTAAAAAATATGAATGAAAACTAGGACTTAATAAACATGAATAAGTCAAAGACACATTTTACAAATGAAATTAATCAAGACTAATTTGTATGCAATGAAAAACAAATCCTAGCGATTTCAAGTTTGAATTCAGATAAACATGAATATAGATTTATAACACGTACATCAAGTTGGCCCACCACATTATGCAATTCATTTAAAATTAATTCATTCTTTCTCAAATTCCGATGAGGTCTTCTCAAATTATTTATCTTTTGTCTAAATAGTTTACCGCTTTTCTCTACACGTTAATGCATGTACACTTGATCTTAAACTCCATAATCATGTGTTGTCAAAACGGTCACATTTAAAGACATCCATTTCAACGTTGACTAACCCAAGAACAGTATAATATAGATTAAGTGGAATTTGTTGTAGTGAACATTTGGCTATATTGAGTCTACATGATTATTCTTTACCCACATACATCTCAAATATTTAGTTTATTATAAACACCCAAATTTGCCTTTAGAGAACCCAAATAAACCGAAACTGAATAAAAATGTAATTTTAACATCAAAACTATTTGAAATCAAACATTTTATTTCAACACGATGACTTGAAGAAACAGATTTTCTACCTGAGACGTTTTGGCATCACATAATGTGACTGTGAGTAAGGGAAGGGGGTAATAGAGTATAAGTCTTGCAAATTACAAGGCGGAGCGCCTACATTCAATGCACCCCACTCACCAGTCTTACATTTTAATATACCTTTGTCTCTGCAAGTAAAGTAAAGATAGACATACTTCTGTGCTATATCAAATGACTCTTAAAACCGATTAGCACAGTCAGGAATGTGAATGACAGTATGTAGTCATTTAGCTATGGTTTTCATTAATCTCTTGATTCAAGAGAGTGATTGAAACTCGAAATATACCTTGCTGATTTTTTTATCAGTGAGGAAAAAGCATATACTCCTGGCCACCAGCATTTTGTTAACGTTTTGTAATCAACGTTGCTATCTCATAGGGTTGGTAAAATATCGTTAGTCAGTACTATTGATACTATCGAACGTGTCCATCGAAATTAGCGGGATTGGTTCATTTAATAATAAAATATGGCAGAAATGGAAAAATTAATCATTCGGAATGAAACAACCCAAATAATTTATTTCAATTTGCAATCAGGGGCTGACACAAAGGGGGGTGCACACCCTATTAACTCCTCAAGATGTTTTAATTAGTATTAACGATGAAAATTGAAAATAAAACCAATACGTACTATATTATAATAAATCACTACCAGTTGTAGAGTCATGTAATCTCTCTCTAGACTGTTGCTTCGCGTGTAAATCACTGTCAATAATTGATATACATTTTAAACACATAATTTAGCCTAAAAAACAAGAATTAACCAGAAACATGAATAAACGATGAACTTTTTCTTTTATCAAATTTACTAATTACTTTATAATTTACTCCCAAATTTTAAAGGAGTTTTACTTTAGATCTTTCCGAGGGGTAACCTCCCCCGACACGGTTCCGTGAGAGCGCCGGCACACCTCCAAACACTTGAGAACATCCTGAATCCACTTCTGTTTACGATGGCACATTTCCACCATGATGTGGCCTGAGAAAAAGGAGAAGAGGAAAAACAAAACTATAATAAACTTTCTACTACATTTGATCGAAATGCCGATTACACCTTCCCTGCCCAAATCTGCCAAACATACATAAATACCGTGGTAAAAATTATTAAAAACTGTACAATTGTGCACAAACACTGAAATGAACCTTATTCCTATTTACTTTTGTTAGTTGAAGTACCATAAACCTCAATAAATTGGATTAAATATAATTTTTTCTTTTTTTTAACATCACTGGTGTGGATAATAATTTTATTAAAATCGTAAATTAATCAAAGCTATCGTAAAATCTTATAAGTTATTTTCTTGTACATCAAATAAGATTGTTTTGGGAATTTTGCAGTTATTTCTGCATACGCCATTATAGTAGTAATATTAAATAGCAAGGATGGTTATTAATATGCAATGTTTGTTTGTTGTTATGGATTTATTTTGGTTGTAAAACTAAACAGATATATACATGTAAAACATTGAACATGGCGGATACACATATCAAACACCCGCCCAAGAGGGGCTCTTAATCGTTGGTCGACATTTATCATTTAAAGAACTGAACAATATTACATGTAGCGTCATGATGGGCTGATAATAGGTTTACAATAGGTTTAGAGGTGGGAAAATTATAGAAAAACCGACCCCTATCAACCATTTGTGGTCGAGAGGGACCTTAAAACATTACAAGGTACAAATGTATGGGAATGGAAAAGAAACCATGGAATAAATAAGGAACCAAATGCAAAACGGTATAAATAAAATAAACTTCCATAGTGGACAATTTCTGGCCATTTGACGTCACTAAAACTAGAAAACGGTATAGATAAAAATGATTGGTGCTATAAGAATAATTGTTCTTGCCCGTTAATTTTGGACAGATTGTGAGATGCAAAATTTGTACCGGATTTTTCGAAAAAACAATGATGGACAGAATGAGTACATTAAAGGACCAACACAGGATAGAGGAAACATCAGGACACACAAATATTACTAACGGAGCCAGATGCCAAACCACCATACCTCGGTTCGACGACTGGTTGGGGCAAAAGTAAGGCGGTGTTCTGAGCGAGGGAGGCTCCGGGGTCGGTCAAGGGGACGATTGTTACTCCATCAGGGCTATATAGACATTTCCACACGTATCCCTGGTGGGAAATGATAAATATACTTTTATCAGAGTGCAATTTTTGCTCTTCTGGTGCTAATACATGAATGGGAGGAACAAATAAACAATTTCTGGTTCGGGTTTGAGTCTGGGATTACTGCCCACTTCTCGTGGGCAGACTATTATAGGGTTAGAGTGTATTATAGTTCATTTTGATACAGTTGATGAAACAAATTATTAGAACACTCTGTGGACGGGAGACACAAGGAGAGATGGTATGTGGTAAAGTGTACTGGCATTGAGACTTCCAGGAAAGTTTCACTATAACAAATAGATACCCATGTGTGAGATTCCTACAAAAATACAAGTTTTTATCATGGAGTACATTGATTAGAAGGAGAGTATCTTGGGTGACGATATAATTTGTATCTTTTTATCTATTTAGCCTCGTATATGAGGTCTCCGTAATGTAGTAGTTCATTTTGTATTACACTTAGCCTGTAATATTGTCGTTTATATTCCTTATAAAACATAGATTCATTAATCAAACACCTTCATTTTATTTAAAATCAAACTTTTATTAGTATTTGTTGCCAGTAAACATGATGTATTTCAATATATTATAATTGTGGTTTCCTAGATACATATTATTGTTGTGTTTTATTTTATCTTGTTAAAATATATACTTTTTAAAATGTATGGTAAACGATTTAAATGAAACTATGTTGTGAGTAACAGAATATTTTCATATTTAAAACTTCATGTTGTGTGTCCCTCCCCCAACCAGTAGAACAGTCTCCTAAACTTTTACAATGTAAGCTCCATGCTTCTTTTAAAAATTTTAAAAATCGTAAATATCAAATTAGCCCTATTAAAAAAAATTGTTCTTCTGATTGGAATAGTTTATTTTTTAAAAGCTTTGGACAGTTAAAATCCAGAAATAAAACGATATGATATAGACCAGTTGATGAGTTCTTCAACTTCCTTCAAGATTTATTTGTATGTATTGGTTGATATACAGTCAACTCTCGATTCTACGACCCTGGTAATACCGTCCCTCTCGAAGTAACGACCCTTTTTTGGGGAACCGTTGAAAAATGTGGGAAAAAAGATTGAAAAGTTTTAGGAAATCGGCTGTAAAATGTGTTTGTTGCATTTATTTAGGTCTCTGCGTTGCAACTATCTTTGTGAGCACTGTATTTCTAGTAACTGGGGTGGGTCAGGTATAAAAATAGACACCATCTCATCAATTCCAGCCAATAGCACTTAACTCTGTCCACTCCCTCCCACAAGCAAGACAATGTTTCGCCGCGGGCGACTGCCGCTACATCACGCACCAGGCTTGATTTTGCCATTGTTATTTCGATTCTCGATTTGGTTACTAATTTGTTTTGATTTTGTTAACAATTTTTGACGACCTATTCTATTGTTTAACATTGTTATTTTGATTTGGTTACGTTTTTGGTTGGATTTTGTGAACGATTTTTGCGCTATTTTTTTTATTTGATACGAACTTATAATTTTGACGAAATGAGTGAAAGGAGGACCTTCTTGACGCTCATGAACAAGTACGAGATCATCCAGGTAGTGGATGAGAAGAAGTTTACAAAGACGGAGATTGCGCGGTGGCATGGCATCCCGAAGTCGACACTTTTCACTATTCTCAAAATGAGAGAAGAAATTGGGAATGCAGTGCAGAAGTAAGGCCACAATATAAAGGCCAAAAATTTGAAGGGTGCGAAGCGCGCGAATCTGGAACAAATTATGCTGGAGTGGTTCAGCCAGCATAGAGGGCAAAACGTGCCTATAAACGGACCGATGATGCAGAGGAAGGCTGACGAATTTGCCCTGAGGTTGGGTATAAAAAACTTTAAGTGTTCAAGTGGGTGGGTAGAGCATTTCAAAGTGCGTCACAGAATATCCAGCTACAAGGTCGTCGGTGAAAACACATCGGTGGACCCAACACCAGTGAGGGATTAGATGCCCTTTCTCCGAAACATCCTTAGGCGCTATCAGCCTCAAACTGACGAGCTGGGGATGTTCTACAACCTCATGATAGATCGCACTCTTGCTGTGAAAGGGGATAAGTGCAAGGGTGCAAAGAGGAGAAAGGAGCGCCTCACGATCCTATTGTGCTGCAACTTGGACGGCAGCGATAAGATGAATCCCCTCGTGATCGGGAAGTTCAAGAAACCGCGCGGTTTCAAGGGCAAGATCCTGCCTTGTGACTATGATTCTAATACGAAGGCATGGATGACCTCGGGGGTGTTCACGAGGTGGCTTCAGGGCTTTGATTCGAAGATGGACACCGCAAATAGAAAAGTCGTGCTCTTTGTCGACAATTGCCCCGCACATCCTGCTCTCGACAAACTCAGGAACAACGAGCTGGTGTTTCTGCCATAGAACACCACCAGAATACTTCAGCCACTGGACCAGGGAATCATCCAGCAAGTGAAGGTTAAGTTCAGCGAGATGCTTGTGTTGAGTATGGTGTGGAATCTTGACATAGGCAAGGAGGTCAAAAAGTGGGATGTGTTCAGGGCCATGGAAGGAATCGTCGCCAGTTAGAGGGGCGTGAAACCAGCGGTGATCACCAACTGCTTCCTACACGCCCACATTGTTTTACCAGTTGACGAAGAGGCTGCCATCCATGTGCTTCCCACCGCTGCCAGCGCCGAGGACCCAAACGACCCACCACCAGTGGACGCCAATTCCCAGCCAGGACCCTCCACAGAACCGCAGGTAGGCCCCTTCATGAAACCACGACCTGGCCCATCAACAGAACCTTCGTTTGCCCCCTTGACTTTCACTCGGCCGTGCAATGAAGAAACGTGGCAGAGATTAGCCCCAGACTGCACGTATGAGGAGTTCATAGCATTAGAAGATGACATCACAGTTTGGGGCACCCTTGACGTCGCCGATATAATCAGGGAGCAGCAGGAGTCCAGCGATGAAGAGGGGGAGGAAGAAATTGGAGAAGAGCCTGAAGACATCCCCACGATGAAAGATGTTCTGAAAGCTGGGGACATCTACTCAAGAACACTTAAGCGCCACGGAAATAGTAAAGATCTGTGGTCCCAGTTCTATAATTTGAAAGACTTTGTCGAGAAAACTGGCGCTAAGAAGAAGCAGGACTTCATAATGGACTTCTTCAAGATATAGGTAAGTTTTATTTTATTTACTTTTTCACGTGTTGTCTAAAAAAATGCAATTTTTTCGTATGAAGGTCAGGGGTGGAACAAAATCTATTAAAATTCCAATAACGCCCCCTTCGAAATAACGACCCTTTTCCAGGGAACCGTGAAAGGGCGTAGAATCGAGAGTTGACTATATTTATCATTTAATAAATTTAGGACTATTAATATAAAATAATTTAAAATTAAATATATTTTATAAAGGGTTGACATTAAACGGTATCAGGCAGATATTAGTTTAGAGATTAATGCTAACCACATATCATTTGATAGAGTTAATGAGTTTAAATATTTATTATTACTGTTAAATCTATGTTAGATTTGAAATTATGAAAAGAATACAGTCGGAAAATGGCTGCTATTACTAGGTCGTTAAGTTGTTGACATCTTTCCTTTTTCAAGCAATATAAAACTCAGGATATATAAAACGATTTTACCGGTTGTTCTCTTTGGGTGTAAAACATTGTTTCTTAACTTACATGACGAGAACAAATTTAGGATGTTCAACAAAAGAGCTTAGGAAGATATTAGGTCCAAAAATGGATGAGGCTACTGTCGAATAGAAGGGGGTTACATATGAATGAAATACATACCTAGTATGTATCACAACTCGTTGATGATATAGTCAAGTCTTGTAGACTTATGTGCGCAGGACATGAAGTACAAAAAGGACTATCTAGAACTGTGTTCAGAATATTGACTGGCAAATACAATGGGAAGAGATCATTCGTAAGACCAAGACGTAGATGGGAGGATAAAGGATAGGGATAGGTGACGTATTTGTAGGTGCGGCAATGAACTTTCGAATTCCTAACGCCTTAGAATAAGTATCTGAAGATTGCAACCAGCTGTACCGACGATAGGGTAGCCAAATTATGGGGAGACCATAAACTTTTAGGTAGAATAGGCATAACTCATCATAAAGATTATGTATTTGATTCAAAGTCTTCAATTATATTCTATATCAGCGATTCACAAACCATTATGCTTCACGCAACTGCTGGGAATATTTATTTAATCGGCATTTCTCTTGTATAATAATAGGTATATAGTATAATATCTATATTTATTTTTTCGGTATACTACTTGTATAACAAATGGTATATAATAAAACATCTATATTTATTTGTGTCGATTTACAGTTTACTTTACACAACTACATATATTATTAAACACTACAAATGGCATGCATGATTGAACAAATCTCCCAAAATTATCAATAATACAACTAAGTCGCACTTCACCAATTAGTTACTAGAATTGTTACTAACTGTACAATCTGGATACTTATTTTACAAAAGGTCCAAAGCTTCATTTCGTATGAGTAGTAGGACCAACAATATTTGTGATCTGTGATCTGCTTCATAAATTTATTAATATTGACAATCGTCAGTTAAGTCACCGGCGTTGTCACAAAAAGCGAATATTTACTGCGTTTCTCAAATTCTTTCACTGGTCACTTGTCAAACCAAGGCTGGTCAAGTTGACAGGTATTCAGGTGATCAATCTGGGTTTTTTTTATCACCACGTCTCAGTACATGTACACATAGTCTTATATATCATGATAAGAGTCCAGTCATTATAGTCAAAAAATGGTTGAAGTTAGGGATTAATACCGAGCTAGCCGAATTTTATTATGTATTTTCATTCAATAGTTATAAATAATTTATCAAAAGTGCCAAACAATTCATTGTATGGTCATATTTACAGCACATTATAAATGTCAAGAATGAATTTATCAATATCTGCTTGTATATGAGTTAAATGACTGAAAGGTTTTTACTAAAATATGTAGATTAGAAGATTTCCTACAAAAATGTTCTATACATCTTCTCCAAAATGCAACCTTTTTGGAAAACCATCAATGTTAATCTTACATTCATATCGTTATCCTACTAATTAGAATATTTTATATAGTAAAGTTTATAACGCGGGAAAAAATTAAGTAAATCTCGACTTATTGCAGCCGACTGGGATCTAACGCCAATCTCCCCGTTGTAATGTAATTGATTTGCCCCTAAAGAATATGTGAAAGCATTGACAATAATATCGTCCTAATTTTATAAACGTATTTAATTTTATTTAAATTATGTAGTATATTAAATGGCGCTTAAAGCACTTCTTCTTCTAAGAAGGCAAAAGCCACTGATCAGTGACGTCACGCACGTGACACCAGTCAAGTCAGGTTGACAATATATATATTTCAAATAATAACTTCCTCTTCTCGAAGGTTCGAAGAGAGATTTTTAAATGTAACTTGAGTCATTTTCCGGCTCTAGAACTTCTCAGTAAAACAGAGATGTTTTTGTTTTGTATTTTGTTTTTCTAAACTAAACCTTCTCGAAGCTTCCATGAGCAAAGAATATATACGAAGGATGGTGCAATGTAAGGGCAGTTGGTGTCCGGTACCGCTCAGAACTCACCTTGGGCACTTCGCGTCCAGCAACACCTGTCCGCGCTCATACAATAGGCCGCATATATATTTCAACGACATGATCTATTTTCTCATTAAATAAACAGAGATTCAGAAATAAAAACATGTTAAAAATAATAAGTGTGTATTATTAATTATAATTCTTTAATTAGTGCTCGACCACGGGGCAATTACCAGCTAATTAAACGGTGTATCTTCAATCGACGCTCAACGCGACGAACCAGAACACCTCAATTGGCGCCCATCGCGGTAGAGTAATATTCCAGAACATCACAATTGGCACACAACGTAGGGACCCGTAATTCCAGACTACTACACCGTCCTTAGCAGTCTAGTCCATCACGGGAGTATCGTGTAAGACCGTGTGGTCACCAAGGCGGGTTAGTTATGTTACTGTTGAATATTTCTTTACTAACCAAACTTTAAACCTGGAATCAATCAGTACTTTATTGAAGGTACCGTTAGTATGAGTTTTCTCCTATAACAGTTACACGTTTAACCATGTGACCTGCGATTTGGGTTAAATTGATTTCTATTTAGTACCTCGCCTTAATGATATATTGGGTTGTACGCCAATGCACTTATTAAAATAATGTGTTAGAAACAAGGAAAGTTTTAATTTACACGAGGAGCAATTTCATTTGCGTAAAGGGAGAATAAAAATAGTTTTAAATTAATCATCCCCCAATGCATCCGATCGTATTCGAGCCCCAATCTCCATGTCTTCGACAAACTGGTATAACAAGAGAATATTGCTTTAGATTTCACAGCCACCGAAGTGAGGTATTATTGATTTATTAAAATAAAACAGGATGTGTCTCCCACCCAAAAATATCGTCCAGCACGACGCATCGTCTTTAATTATATACAATGGTAGACAATATTATACCGTAGTAACAAGTAGCTATTCGTATTTTGAGAAACTTCATGAATAAATATCAGTGTTTTCTAAATATAATTCATTACTGTGATTAATATTTTGGAAATTATTTGTAATGCAAACTATGAGTGATATAACAGACAAATTTTGATGTACGGCACAGTAATTTCATTTCATTTTCAAATTAATATGGACGTTATTAGTAAAATATGTTTGGTTGATTGAGCGAACAGTAACCACATTGGTTATAATTACTGTGTTGGTTGTTTGAGTTATGTAGGGATGAAAATTTTTGCGAGGTAAATCAATGAAATGAAATATTTTGAGTAAGAGAACAATAAAAACATTTTTACTAACTGTATTGGTTTCGTAAGTTATTTAGGGACAAGACATTTGCGGGAGTTAATCAATCTAAATAAGAATAAATATATAATTAACCTTATTAAATATCATACGCAAAGGTCTCACGCCTCTTCAAGAACTTTGTAATTAATTTAGGACCGGTTTTAAAAAATTGTACAAAAGTTATAGAAATTCCTAGGTCATCTGGATATTCAACTGTAATTTTTATATTTTCTTCAAAGGAGATAGATTTGAATTTACAGTTGTTGTCTTAATTGTTAATTTTTTCGAATAAGGGTAAATCTCTCATCCCGCCGAGCCACTAAATTATATATTTATTTTTGGAAATTAAATTTTTGTTACTGGGAATTTCGGACCTGGCCATTTTATTTTTATTTATCTTATTTGATTGTTTGGTAGAATGTTCATAATTTAGAATGTGGGGGTTCATTAACAACAAATTTAGATTATATATACATTATATATACATATATATACATATATGTATATATAATATAAAAAACAAATATAGCCAATAAAAAACTAGTTCAGAAAAAAGATTATAGAGAAAGATGAGAACAATTTTAAATATATATATATATAAATTCCAAAACACTTTAACATTATGTTTGATTGATCTTATATCATAAATCTGAGTAATTAGGCCTAAAAAGAGTGAAATACATATTTTTATAAGTAAAATCCTGAAATAAACACATATTTAAGTCGCTTCAGGGCCCAAATCAAAATTTGTGTCAAGAGCACAAAGTGGGCCCCTGACAGTTAATTCATTTCAACCTTATAAATGTGATTAGTTCTAGACCCTACCAACCCGAACAATTTGAACAAAACTTAACGATGAAACCCAATTTTTTTAAAGAAAGGTCCTGCATTAAACACATATTTAAAGTGTTTCAGACGCAAAACCAAAATTTGTGTCAAGAATTCAATGGAGGGCTCTGATAGTAAAATCAACTATCTATCCAAACATATAAGTGTGTATGGGTTTAGACCCTACAGATTGAAGCAATTTGACCCAAACATATAAGTGTGTATGGGTTTAGACCCTACAGATTGAAGCAATTTGACCCAAACATATTTTTTATAAAAAATCTTGAATTACAAACATATTTTAAACGCCCCAGGACCCAAACAATTTTTTTTATCAAGATCACAAAGCAGGACCTTGATAGCAAAATCATTTCCACACCCAAATATATAAGTGTGCATAGGCATAAACCCAAAAATTTTAGTAATTTGAACAAAATTTAGGAATGAATCAATTTTTTTAGAAGAATTATGCTTTGTACACATATTTAAGGTACTCCAGGGTCCAAACTATAATATCTGTCAAGAGCATAAAGCGGGGTCCTAATAGAATAATCAATTCTCTATCCAAACATATAAGATTTCATAGGCCTATATCCTAAATATCCGAGCAATTTGACCCACATTTGGGGATGAACGTACTTTATTTAAGGAAAATATTGCATAGCAAAATTCATAAAGATTAAGTTTCTTCATTTTCAAAATATTCTGTACAGGGGAAATCTACCCTTTTTTTAAGCCACTATTCTTAATTTTTTTTTTGTATTAATTTCCTTTAACTTGTAATTTCGGAAAAGTTCGAAACATCTTCAAGAGATTAACTTTCACTGTAAAAATAATAAGGGTTGATGAACTTTCTAATTAATATAGGACTGGTTTCCTATAATTGGTCAAAATTATAGAAATTTCTAGGTCATTTGCATATACAGTTGTAATTTTTAAATTATCGTCCAAGGAGATAGTTTTGAATTTAGAACTGTTGCCTGAATTGTTAATCTCTTCGGATGAGGGTAAATCACTCAACCCTTCGAGCCACAACTATGTATATTTGTTTTTGGAAATTGAATTATTGTTACGGGAATTTCGAAGGTGGTCATTTTCTTTTTATTGAAATTATTTGATTGTTTGGTAGAATGTTCGAAATGTAGAGTTATGGTATTTTTAAAAATGTGAGGGTTCATTTAATTAGAATTTAGATCGAGACAGGATTCCAAAATATCCTTGAACCTCATTATAATATATGGATATTCTTGTAAATTCATATTTTTTATTTTCTCTTGATTTGAAGCGACTGGCATGCCAAATCTTCCAGCTTATTGTCTTTCACACCCATTTTCTCACTGAATAAAAGAACATCATAGCTTATCTTAGAATCATTCTCGTTTTAATAAAAAAAACATAAACTGACAAAGGTAAAACCCGAGTACATTGATTTGACAAGATAATGATCTATCAGGTAACCTAAAATAAAGTAGTAACATTATTTGGTTGGTCATTAAGTTACTACAAATAATGCAGGTTGACACTCATAAATATATCACTATTCATTAGAAATAAATACTAAAAATTGTAATCCTTGTATTTATAATGTTGACCAGGTATAAATTAGATGGAGAGTCTCTTAGGTGATGATCTCAATTGTATCTTTTTATCCATTTAGCCTCCTTTGTGAGGCTCCCATAATGTCGTAGATAATATTATATTACATTATCACGTGTAATATTATCGTTTATATTCCTTATAAAACATAGATTCATTAATCAAACTCTTACGTTTTAAAAAAAATCAAGCAATGATAAGTATTTGTTGCCAGGAAACATGATGTATCTCAATATATTATAATAGTGGTTTCCTAGAGATATATCATTTTTGTGTTTTATTTTTTCTAGCTAAAATATTTACTTTTCATACGTATGGTAAATAATTTAAATGAAACTATGCTGTGAGTACCAGAATATTTTTATATTATATCGATCGCTCATTAAAACTTTGTTTTGTGTTCCTTCACCAGCAAGTAGAACAGTCTTTAAGAGTTTTACAATGTAATCCCAATGCTTCTTTAAAAAATGTAAAAATTGTAAATATCAAATTAGCCCTTTAAAAAAATCTAAATAAATTGTTCTTCTGATTCGATTAATTTTTAAAGCCTTGGACAATTTAAATACAGAAAGAAGACGATATGATATAGACCATTGGATGGGTTTTTCAAGTCCTTCAAGTATTATCTGTATGTATTGGTTGATATAATTCATTTATAACAAAATTTATAATGGAGAACAACAGCTATGCAGTAATCTAGAATAACTAAAGTTCTAATTAACGTAAAAGTACTATATGTAATTGCTAAGAGATTTGAACAATACTATTGGTTGGATTTGAACACGCTTCACCTTTAGGTTACAGAAGGGAGAAGTGGTTATTATTTTTGGTCTTCAGAGTCACGAATATTTCAGAAACTGCGAGATTTTTATAATTTTTAAATTATTCCCATATACATAAAGAGATATCATTGTAATGGTAATTTTTTGACCTTAAGATTACTATTAATAGTAATGAAAGTCAGTTAAAGAAGTTTCATAATCTTTTTAGTCAAGATATCGTTTATTTTATTAATTACAATTCAAAGAAGCCGTTACAGAAATTAATCCATGGATCCCCAGATATTGTCCACGGATTCCTTGGGATCCACAGAGCACAGTTCGTGCGCTTAGTGTGTTGATATTTCTTTTAGAAGATATTTTATGGTTGAATTGTGTTGACCATATGATTCATATTAATGAAAAAGATTTAATGTCCATATTTAAGTATGAAAATTCTAAGTAAACGGCACACAAAGAACACATTGAGGTTGATAGTTTAGATATTATAGCAAACAATATATAATTTGATAGGGTTAGTGAGTTCAAATATTTAGAAACAATTCTAACTAGCAATAACAATATTAGTTTGGAAATTAAGAAAAGAATACAGTCGGGAAATGCTTGTTATTACTCGGTCAATAAGTTGTTGGCTTCTTACCTGCCGTCGAGAAAAGTAAAACACAGAATATACAAAACCACATTTTTGCCGTTGTTTTCTATAAGTGTGAAAAGTGATTTCTTAACTTTAATGACAGAATTAAATGTAGGAAGTACGAAAACACGGTGCTTAGGAAGATATTTGTTCTATAAATGTATGAATAAATTGGGGAGTGGAGGAGGATACATAATGATGAGCTGCATATCCTGCACTCATCACAAGACATTGATAGGGTAGTAAAATCTCTCAGGTTACGGTGGGCAGGTTATGTATCGTGAATGGGATAATCTTGAACTGCGTTCGAGGTATTGAATGGTGAACCTGATGGGAAAAGACCACTGGGAAGACCTAGACCTACATGGGATAGAATATGTATAGACTTGAGAAAGAAAGGTTGTAATGAGATATATTGGATAGAAATACCTCAATATAGGGATAGGTGGCGTACTTTTGTGAGTGCGGCAATGAACTTTAGAGCTTTTAATGCCATAAAGTAGCTAATTAAAGTAAGTCTATGTTAAAATATAGTCCATGCTTTTATAAATATCTTTATATCATCTACTATCACTTGTGATATCTATAATTAGATTAAAAAATAACTATGTTTATTTTACAAAAATACCTGAAGCAACTATAGCAACTGTATGATGTGCATGGTAGCCTTCCGACCAAACCACTTAAGTCACACCAGTAAATGTATTGTATTCTTTTAACAAGTATATAATTTTAATAAAGAATTTGTGATTATTTGTTTTCAAAACACAATAGTTCAAGAGTTGTGTATGAGTAAACATATTTTCTCCCGTTTTCTCCCTTGCTCATTAATTATACTAAGGTAATGTAATGAGTGTTAGCTGATGAACTTTCGTTCAGCAAGATATAAATATAAGTTGATCACAATAAATATTTGCAATCTGTGAAAGGTCTCTACTTTTTGAATTGATGAGAATTTCAAAAGTGACCAACTTACATTATTTTGAACGATACATTTGGTGAGTAGGCCTAGTGTTCTTTGTATGCCAACGTTGTTTTATTTTATCACATTTTGTAGTAGATAACATCTCTATTCATAATAAATTTATATTTTTCAATCTATCTATAAAAAAATTTGTTACGAGTGACCAGTAACAAATATTATTACATTTTTGGTTTTAACTGTACTGAATGTAGAAGAGAGGGTTGAGTGGCCTTGCTAAGTACAAGCTTTTTTCTTAATAAAGAATAGAGTTATAAAGATTGGCCCATTTCATTTAGCGTGGAAATGCAGAGCCATAGGAATAAACGGTTATCTTCAAGACTGTTTATTGTTTTGAAAATTCCTTTTTGGAAACGGTCTATTCAAGATTAGATAATCAATATTGATGTTATACTTTTTATACACACACCTGCACTATAATTTTGACAGTGATCAAATATCAATAATTTTGATATTTTCGTGCTTGTTGGCACATAAGGATAATTTGGTCGTATGAGAAGACATGCCGCACCGCTCACCCTCCCCCTTCCTCCCACCTTCCCAAAAAATAGGTTTTTGTCTTCACTCGACAGGGCAGTACCTTACGTTTTCTGCTATTTGGTTATTAATTAAAGTTATAAAAATTGTCAGCGAGTTAAAGACAGTCATTTCAAGGGAGTGAGAGACATTTATCGCCCCATACATCATACTCAATCACTACTTCTGTAAGAAAGTTATTTCCTCACGTGTTTTCAGTGATTCCCTTTTAAGTTTGACATCAAAGATTTTAAACATTAAAGACGCGATGCATCATATGAGCTTTATTTAATTTGATTGAAAATTAATATCAAGCTGCTTTTAAAATCTGAGTTTAAAATTCGGAGTTAGATGAGGGAAAGAATTGCTTTATATACTCTCTTATTTGAATGCTTAGGAAAAGGCACCAATATTATTTGTGCAAGATTCAAGAATTTTATTTATAACAAGATTATTGAAATTTTATTTTATTGAAACGCGTGACAACTAGGTTAGATTTGAAATAAGTAAAAGAATAAAGTCGGGAAAAGCCTGTTATTACTCGGTAATTAAGTTGTTGACATTTCTCCTGATTTCAGGGAATTTAAAACTCAAAATATAAAAAACAATTTTACAGGTTGTTCTCTTTGGGTTTGAAACGTGTTTTCTTACCTTACATGACAAGAACAAATTTAGGATGTTCAAAAAAAGTGCTTAGGAAGATATTTGGTCCAAAAATGGATGAATGTTACTGGTGATTTTAAGGTTGTTATAATATAATGATAAAAACATACCAAGTAGGCATAAAAAGAAATTGTTGGGATAGTCAAGTCTCTTAGATTATGGGTTACAGGACATGCAGCGTGAATAGGAGAATCTAGAACTGTGTTCAGGATATAGACTGGCAAATTCAATGGGAAGAGTCCATTCGGAATACCAAGACATAAATGGGAGGGTAAAATATATTAATAGGTGGCGTACTTTTGTAGGTGCGGCAATGAACTTTCAAATTCCTGACACCTTAAAATAAGTAAGATATCTGAAGACTACAACCAGTTGTAGCGACGATAGGGTAGCCAAATTATGGGGAGACCATAAACTCTTAAGTAAAATAGGCCAACCTCATCATACATATTATGTAATTGATTCAAAATATTTCAATTATAGTCTACATAAGTGGCTCTCAAACATCTATGCTTCACGTAACTGCTAGGAATATTTATTTAACTGGCATACCTCTTGTTTAATAAAGGGTATATAATAATATATATTTATATGTGTACATTTACAGTTTACTTTACACATCTACACATATTAATAAACACAAAAAATTACATGATTGATTGAACAAATCTCCCAAAATTATCAATAATACAACAAATTCGCACTTCACCACTTAGTTACTAGCAGTGTTACTAACTGTACAATCTGGATACTACTTGTACAATAATTCCACCGCTTCATTGGTAGGAGTAGAAAGATCGACAATACTTGTGATCTGGGTTCTGTTTCATAATTTAAAAATATTGACAATCGTCAGTTAAGTCACCGGCATTGTCACAAGAAGTGACGATTTACTTTGTTTCTTGAATTATTTCACTAGTCAATTGTCAAACCAAGGCTGGTCATGTAGACAGGTATTCAGGTAATCAATTTTTTTTATTACCACATCTTAGTACATGTTCAGTTTACACGTAGGCCTGTACATTATGATCAGTCAAGTCATTATAGTAAACAAAAAATTGAAGTTAGAGATAAATAATGAGCTAGACAAGTTTTAGTATGTATTTTCATTCAATATTTATAATATTTAAAAAGTCCACATAATTTCATTGTACGGAACATATTTACAGTTAATAATAAATTCCAAGAATGAGTTTTAAGACGATATCTATTTATTTATTAGTCAAATGACTATAAGGTTTCTATACAAATATGTAGATTAGAAAATGTCCTACAAAAAAGGTTATATATATCTTTATCACTAATTCAACACTTTTGTAAAATTTCCAATGATTAATTTAAACTCAAGTCGTTATCCTACTTGTTAGAATAATCTTATAGTCCTATAATAACGTTTATAAAAGGTGACCTGGCGGTCTAGGGGTAAGGTGTTGGACTTCTGTTCTGGGGTCAGGGGTTCAATCCTCGGTCGCGGCACAGATTTATCTGATTGCCAAACCCTTCCTTCACCTCTGACAACACGTGTATTAATCACAACTTTGAATGTGGAATGCCAGGCCTCCACCGTGGTTCGGATTTCCACGTTAAACTATAGGTCCTCCATTTCATCTCACAATCACCCTAACTTTACACGTTAGCGTAAGTGCGTACAACCCGAACGGGTAGTAAGACGTGGTTCAAATAATAATAATAATAATAATAATAATAATAATAATAATAATATAATAATGTTTATAACGTGGGAAACCATATAGTAAAAACCCGACTTAGTGCAACCGACCGTAATCTAACGCTGATCTCCGGTTCTTGACAGTCTAGTCCATCAGGGGAGTATCGAGTAAGACCGTATGTCACCAAGGCGGGTTAATTATGTTACTGTTGGATGTTTCTTTACTAGCCGAACTTAAACGTGTCATCAACCAATACTTTTTGAAGGTACCACTATTATGTTATTATCTCCATTATTTACCCCCACTCTGTTTCGCATGGCTGCAAAATTCTAATAACTGGCGACACTTTTCTGGAAAACTACAACAAATATCAGTTCGTTTACTAACCCTCTCCATCCTCCCAACACCCACGTAAGCTTCTATTCTATTTCATAATGAATGAAACTATAATTACGGTTCAAAAGTATGTAGCAATGGAATATATTGTATTGGTACAAGGCAAAAATTATAACTTCATTAGTGTGCACATATTTTAATTTACTGACGCAGAAATAATTATGCACTACCTATTTGATTCCAAATAAATTCTAATTCTAATACAACAGCATAATATTCCAAAGGTAAGTTATATATGATTATTTATGAGAATCTGTGTATTAGATATGACCATTAAATTAGAACAATTAAGTAAGTACTGATCATAGCTATACATCTTGATTGTTAAGAGATCCTATCACTATTAATAATTAGTGGTTAGTAAGGTTAAATGAATTAAGATGTGTTTGTCCTCTTACGATCTTATTTAAATACCGAACAAAATGTCTTAGTAAAACAGAGAATGAAGGTGTAATGGTAGATCTGATTTAGGTGCTAGTAAATAGAAAGTTCTTACGTGTATAAGTCTTCCTTCTTTCTTTTTCTTAATAAAAAGACTCCACAAATCTGCTGTAATCACATCTAAGTATTTAAAGATGAATATCTATCACTTTTGGTAGTTATTGTAGGTTAAATTTATATTCGCTCTGATGATAAGTAGTCAAACTTTAAAACAAAATGTCTCCTAGTAGAAACTACGAAGAAAAATAAGATGAAATTGAACCAATATATCGCACCAAACTAGTTTTACTATTCTTAAAACCAAAGCGTCCATTAAATGTTGGTTTCTTCCTAAAAAAAACTGTTGCCATGTTAACAAAACAATTAAAATAATCAAACTAAATCAATGTAGCAGCGTATAGAGGATTGAATATTAGTATTTAAACTTCAGTGGTGTTGTTCATAGAGAATAAAAAAAAGTTAGTTGAAAGATATTAAAAAAGTTGACACAGAAATATGGTGAATATTATCGACAATTTATAACTAAAAATATGATGAAGTACTCCGTGACTGCCTACAGTATGAATTGGCTCCATGTCTTTTGTATCATGTTGTATTGCATCAAGATACTAATTTAGATCATATGTTTGTGGCATATATTAAATATGTGCAGTTTAATTTGTGTTCAATAGTTGTATTTAATGGATATAATGAAAACAGGAAAATAAAAAAGCTTCGAAACAACTACATCGATCCTCCAAACTTCGTGTATTAAGTGACGCTCTCTTTGATGAAACTATAAATGTTACGATGAATCAAGTAAAATTCCTTTCCAACACACACAACATAATCTGACTAGTCTCGATGTTGTCTGAAAAGTTGGAAGATAGTAATTTCATTGTTAAACAAGTTCAAGACGATGCTGACGTTTTGATTACTGAAACAGGATTCGAGCAGTAGTGTAGAAATATAACAGGGGTTTTTGTTGGAGAATATGTAGTCTTTTACTGCTTCTTATAGATCGCACGCCTAAATTGAAATAAGTTTTCTTTCTGAAAACAGGTAAAGGAAAGTCAAGAGGAAAATATATTCTTCATTAAGTTTTGGGCAATATGAAAGAAGTAAAGATCATATTTTATTCTTACACGCAATAAATGGTTGTGAAACAGCATCTGCCATTTTTAACGAGGAAAATAGAAAATCTTGTAATATATTAAAAAAGCATGAGTATTTACAAGTTTTGGCGGAAGTTTTTAAGCAAGAAGTTTGTTATAAGGAATTAATATTTTCTAATGTACTAAGCTTACTTTTAGCGTTATATGATCCTCCAATTAAGGAAGTTTCCATTGATACTCATCGACACATGTGATTTGCTAAGTCATTTAGAATTAACAAACCTGTAAAGCAAGCTTTACTTCCACCGTCAGCTAGTTCAGTTCAGCAACATCTATCTCGGGCTTATTATCAAGTCCAAACATTTTTAGCCTATAAGTTAAATCCTGAAGGCTGGTTATGGCTAATAAAAAGTAATTTTTTGGAGCCAAAAATAAAATCCTAATCTCCTGCTCCAGATTCCCTTTTGAATATGATTGTATGCAACTTTTCAAAAGTGTGTGAACCAAAGTGTGGCTGTAGAAAGAAAGGTGTATATTATTCAGCAATTTATGGTAATTGTCGTAGTCAATCCTGCATTAATTCTACACCAGATGAAGAATCTTTACATGGACCGGAAGAAGAAATAAATGTAGAGTAATTAAATCAAGACGATGACATCCCATGAATTTCTTACCAAAAGATATGTATTTTCTATCTCATGAACGAGTTGGAACATATGTACAGGATTAAAAAGAACGACAAAAAAAACAAAAAAACAAGAAGTAAACCATGAGGAAGAAGAAGGAGCATAATTCATAGAATGTGATGAAATTGTGGATTAGTCCTTCAGGACAAAATAATGTTAATCTTACTCTATCTCTAAGGTGGTGTGGAAAAGAGTACCAGTAGTAAAGTATTAATATAGGTGTACAGGTTTTATAAGCCGTAATACGTAGAAATATTTGTATATACGAGAGAGACGTATAGAAACATTTTTTAGGAATTTTTCTAATCCACATATTTTAATAGACCCCCTTTAAGTCATAGGTCCATTAGATAGGATGATATTGATTTAACACTTATTTTTAAACTTATTATGGGCTGTATAATTTTTCTGTACAATAAATTGAAAGTTACTTTTGGTACATTATTTATGACTAATAAATGAAAACACATACCAAAATTCATCTAGCTTGGCAATAATCCGTAAGGGAACCAATAAATTCGCTGGACTATAATAACTCCATTGGAAGGAAGTATTTTAGACGTAGTGTAACCTCATTTGGGTTGAACAAGAGTGGAAAACCAATTAGGAATAATCACCCTCTGTAGAACCTATTGGAAATATCCATATCTTTGTCAGACAAGTCTAATAAAAGAATGACGCCTTAGACCATTTGGCTACTGAAGTGGGTTTTTCAAGCAATGTATAAATCAAGTCAAGTGGGACTGATATAAGAAATATTAAAAAATAAGTGTTTATTGCTTGGTGCATTTAGCTCTTATCTCACAACATATTTAAAAAGTGTAAAGTGTCAAAAAGTCAGAGGATTATTTTCAAGTAATTAACTATGGTAATACATTAAAAATGCTTTGTCGTGCAATTGGTGCAAAATAATCACTTGTGAGAAACTAGCTTTATACTTTTAATATTAACAAATTAATGTTAAGGCACTTTGTCACTCTCATCCAGTAGAAAAAGCCATAACTTTTTTTAATTTTAGTTATAAATTACAATATTATTGAACATTATCTCTGGAAATAAATAGTTTTTGTTATGTACGAAATTGATACGGAAAAATGAGTATGATTTATTTTTATTACAGGAAAATCACAATATATAACATTAAATCTCAAAACTTTAAATGTAAATACAATCTACCACTTTCAACAGTAAAAATCTTAATCTAGTTTACAAAATTCATCAAGCAACGTAAAAAAAATATTTCTAATGCCAACTTGAGTTCTGTCTCTAACATCCTCCTTCCGTTGAGGATGGATATTCTCAACTAATTGGTATATCGTGAGGGAACGTTGACTCTTCTTCTAGAACTTGTGGTCTTTAAGGGCTGCACTTCATTTCTAGAAGGATCTTCTGAATTAGTTACTAAATTCTCCGCTAACTAAGTCCTTAGTGTTCCACATTTATCATCAGGAACCACTAGTGGGTAGATTCATTGCATAGGTCTCATAATTACACGTTTAGTAGTCACGATTCTTGCGAGCCTTGTTATTCTATCAGATCAAGGAAACAACTACACAATTTTTCCCAGGGGCCATTCCATCCTTTTGGAACCGTCTGATTCAACTAAGACTATATCACCAATCTTGAACAAAGTAGTGTACTTGTCTCGTTTACTACATGCCAAAAGTCCCAGATACTATTGCTGAAATCTCTTCTTCAATTCATTTCTTAGATTTAGCAAATGACGGTTTCGTCTGTTCATACTTTTAATATCCAAAGCATCATATTCTGGAACTCCCATTTCCTTTATTTCTTCTAGATAACAAGCCGTGGTGAGAGGACTTAAATCGCCACAATCTTCTGTCAGGTATATCAGTGGTCCATAGATAATGGCAGCTTATATACTACAGAGAAGAGTAAGCATTTCTTGGAAAGTTAGGAAAGCTTTGCCTAAAACTCTCTTCAAAAGTTGTTTTATTACTCTTATTAACCTTTCCTAGAAGCCTCCCCACCATGGGGCACTAAGTTGGTTAAATTTCCAAGTGATGCGTTCAACCGAGCTATGTTTAGAAGTCTTTTCCCAATCAAGTGTTTGAAAAGCGTTATTGGCCCCGGTGAAGTTGGTGTCATTGTCAGAGTAAATAACAGAAGGACACCCTCTTCCAACTAAAAAAACGCTGGAAAACTTGAATGAAAGCTTCGGTGGATAGAAAAGTAATCAAATCCAGATGTACTGCAAGGTAGACAGCACGTGTGAAAACTACCATCCATGCTTTACACTCATCTCTCAGAAACAGAGGACCAGCCAAGTCAACCCTTATTACATCAAACACAGATGCTTCTCTTATGCGGTTGAGGGGTAAAGGAGCTTGAACCACCTCCACATGTTTTCCCTCATGCCTACGGGATCTGTAACGATGACTTATAACTTTTCTCACAGTTCTCCTCCCACCAATAATCCAAAAACGTCGTCTTAGGTGGTTATGAATAAGTTGCACTCCGATGTGATTTTGTTTCACATGCTCTTCCATGATGAGAATGGAAACCACAACAGGGTCCACTGGTAGAATCATATGGAATCTTAACATCTTCAAATCTTCTCTAAGGAATAATCTTGTTTTAAATCTGAGGACACCGTCTTCCACAAAAGATTTGGCGAGGATTGTCGACTATAGTAAGAGAATTCACTGGAGTTTTCTTCATTTCTTCAGATATGTCTTTTTCGTCTAACAAAGGTTCTGCTAGAGGCCAACAGTTTGGTTATTCGTGTAACCAGGCAGGGCCCTCCCACCATCGACAATCCACCAGCTGAGAAATAGAACATCCAGGTGATGGCAATTCAGTTGGGTTCATTGAACGACTGGGATCGGTCAAGTTCCTGATCTCATACACCCGATTTCTTACAAAAAAAGACCAATTATCATTCCTACAAATCCAAGCCAGCACTGTAGAAGAATCCGACAGTTAAAAAACATCAAGAACCTTCAAACAAGTAGATTCCAGCACACCTTTTAGCAACCTCTCACCAATTGTAGCTGATAACAATTCTAATCTATGGATGGTTATTTCTCTGAGGGGGTCTACACGCAAACTGGCTTCACATAACTGCACACTTATGTGATGATCTCTGGATTTACATCAAATGAAAACAACTGTCATATAAGCATGTAAACTGGAGTCACAGAATTGAAAATTCTTTTCGCAAGAGACAAAATTTTCCTTTTTGTAGCTTTCAACATTACACCTATTCAACCAGTCCACATTCAGAAGCAACATATCATATTGCCGATCCCACAACATTTCTAAGACTGAAGAGAGAGTTGTTGATTTTACCTCATCTTGCATGTCTGAAGATATCATAGATATGCTCAGCATCATTCCACCACATAAAACAGAGATATTTCCTATCTTCTTCATGGATAATTATCTGAAGAAAAGATTTTCATATATCTGTAGTTTACAAACGTCACCAAGCAACGTAAAACAATGTTTTCTAATGCCAACTTGAAATCTATTTTTAACAGTTTAATTTATTTGATGTAATTAGCTTTCACTTTCTGAACCGACTGATTATATTTTTATGAGTAATAGCGAAATATTTTACCAATTTTACCAAGAAGGTATATTAATACCTTCAGGGTTCTTATACATACCACAATAAACATGAAACCGACGGCTTTACATTCCTCCAACGGATGTTTTGCAAGGTATTTATTTTAAATTATAGTCTATTGGTTTCGATTTGACATTCATTAAACCTCAATGGTAATAAGAAGCTTCATTGTATACTCAACAATAATTTAAATACAACAGCGAGTTGGTAATTCAGACTAATTGCGGAGTGATCCAGTCCAGATTAAATACAGTCTGTTTATTTGTATAAAATAAAAAATAAGCATAGACGGGATATTTACGAAAACTCATTGTTAAAGTAGAAACATTTTTACTTAATTTAATTTAAGAATTTAAATTGTTTTTTGTTGCTAAATATCACAAATCCTAAAGTAATATCTTGCGGTGTGGCAGAAGGGAGCGCCAGTATTTTTTACAGTTTTTATAAAATTGAAATTTCTTGATCAAAATAAATAAAATATTCCTCCAGTAGCAACATCGAGTTTAGTTTTCTACATATACCAATATTAACAGATCTTGAATATCTGTCAGGGGCGTCTTGAAATTTTGTCAAAACCATTTAAATAAAGAGAAATAGTTTTGACAGACACAATTGACAGATATTCAAGATCTCTTGATAATAGTATGTGCAGAAAACTAAACTATATGTTGCTACTGGAGAAATATTTTATTTACTTTGTGACCTGGTGGTCTCGGGGTAAGGTTGTCAGACTTCTGTGCTGGCAGCCGGGGTTCAATCCTCGGTCCCGGCACAGATTTAATTGATTTCCAAACCCTTCCTACACCTCTGACAAGACATCTTGTGAATGTGGGGAATGCCAGTCCTCCTCCGTGGTTCAGATTCCACGTTAAACTGTAGGTCCTTCATTTCATCTCACAATCACCCTACCATTACACATTAGCGTAAGTGCGTATAACCCGAACGGGTAGTAAGACGCGGTGCTAATAATAATAATAATAATAATAATAATAATAATAATTTATTTACTTTTGCCAAGAAACTTCAATTCTATAAAAACTGTAAAAATACTTGCGCTTCCTTTAGTCGCACATTAAGGCAAAAATCTATCAACGAAAAAAAAAAAGTCTCATTATTTTTACCAACAGCGGTTGAGGTGCGTTTTGGACGGCCATGTTTCGGATATTGTTACCACCATGGTTATTTTTATAAATAATTTTTTTCTTGGCAATATGGACTATCAACGATCCGGATTTTATAAGTCCAAATTGTCGACACATAACTGTATTTAAACTTGTTGGAGAAAACTGGCAATGTGTCTCAACATTTTTTCCCCCCAAAAGGTCTTGGTATCCGTTTATTTTACACGCATATATTAAGTTCTTTAATAAAATAGGAATGAGGATGGCATAGTTTTAAATTGAGTGTACACGCATTTGTGATGAAGTGGAGTGGAAAATAATTTAGGGGAAGAAAACTCACCTATTTGATCAGAAATCAAACCCAGATCGCCTACAGTGTTACTTGACAGTAACACTTTTAACCATACGATGGTAGACGATACCATATCATAGTCAGAAGTAGTTATTTGCTTTTCGAGAAATTTCATGCGTACAAGATCAGTGTATTATAAATATAAATCACTATTGTAATTAATATTTTAGAGATAATTTGTAGTGCAAGTTATGAGTGAAATAAAATGCAACTGTTGAAGTACAGAAGGTGACCTGGTGGTCTAGAGGTAAGGTGTCAGACTTCTATGCTGGCGGCCGGGGTTCAATCCTCGGTCCCGGATAAGATTTATCTGATTACCAAACCCTTCCTTCACCTCTGACAAGACATCTTGTGAATGTGGGGAATGCCAGGCCTCCACCGTGGTTCGGATTCCACGTTAAACTGTAGGTCCTTCATTTCATCTCACAATCACCCTGCCATTACACATTAGCGTAAGTGCGTATAACCCGAACGGGTAGTAAGACGCGGTGCTAATAATAATAATAATGAAGTACGGACCAGTAATTTAATTTAATTTTTATATTAATATGGAGGTTAATGGTAAAACATGCTGAGCTGATTGAGAGAACAATAACCACTTTGGTAATAATTACTGCGTTGGTTGAGTAAGTTATGTAGGGACGACAATTTAGCGGGAGGTACATCAATATCGTAATAAGAATACATACATAAATAACATTATTAATAATCATACACATAGACCTCACGGTTCTTGAAGAAGAGTGTGTATGCTAGCATATAGGGCTCATGGTTCTCCAACTCGACAACTCTGCGTGGGGACCACAGTCTGGAAATCTGCAGCTTCGCCCGTGCTTCCATCGGCATTTTGGGGAAGAAACATTTGCACGCCGTCACATAGGGCTCACGGTTTGGGTTATCCCCTGGCTGGGGTGGAGTCACATTATGAGTTAGCTGAATTAACAGTCCTTTAACTCCCATTGGTAGAGTGTGTTCCTATGAGTTGCAAGTAGCATGCCAGTCATTATTTCCTGAAACAAATAAAACTATTCCTATATAAATAGTACTGACATAAGATATTTACGGTAAGTTTAGAAATTTTAGTAATAGTGGCTTTCAATAACCTCTACTAACCATAATACTACATTATATCTAATTTAAATTAGTTAAAAAAAACACCTGAACATGGGAATTAAGCTCGAGACATTTGGCTTTGGGAACCTAGGCTCTTCCACCGAGCTATCTAGGATTTATCTGATGTTTCGGCTCGTTATTCACTTATAGTTGAAGGTTGAGTCTGTGATGGACGTGTGGAACAGTCATATACATATGAGCGACCAATAATATGCAAATGATCATACCAGAGTCATCTGACTCTTGGGAGAACAGTTATGCAGCTAAGTATGCAATACAAGATTTTAATTTTAACGTTAAATGCTAATGAATACCAACGCACATCACAAACTCAGGCCCGTATGCAAGAACGAGTAGGAGTAAAGGCGGAGGACGGTTGATTTGCTTGCTAGGACGAGCGCTTGAGTAATTCCAAAGGTTGGTCCCGACCAGCCTTCTGCTTTACTCCTATCCCTTATACATAGGTTTACTCCTATCCCTTATACACAGGGCTACCCCAGCGCGGAGCGCATGAGCAATAGAGATGTCAAACATCTGTTATTTTGTTTTGTATTGTCAAGAAAATATGGCGCTACATGACTACCGGATTGTCACGTATTTAGACGTTATCGACGACTATTTTGAAGAAGAGGCTAATAAAGTTGTTGTGATTTAACGGAGGCATGTTAGGGATTTCCAGGATACCTGTTAGGCTTATTCTGACGAACAATTTCGTAAAATATTTTCTATTTTAGAAGGAAGTTGCATGACAAGATATCTTCCCTACGTTGGAAATTGACAATCCCGAAACACAACGATGACTTTCACTGCTTCATTTACAACAAATGTTGACCACCCTTCAGTTTTATGCCACGGAATGCTTACAAGTAAGTTAATACCAAATTATAAATATACTTTTTTTTAAGGTTATATTATTTATTATTATTAAACTTACAAAAAACATTGTTATTAACTTTTTTTTTTAAGAATGAACAACTAATTTAAATTTTTGGATTGAATACATTAATAAATTTTCATGTTTGTTTTTGTAATGTGTTAGTTAAGATTAATTTAGCATCAGTATATAAGTTTAATTAATATTAGGACTTGTATTATTTACTGACAACATATTTGTTCCATTGTTTTTAATTATGTATTGAAGCAAATAGGCTAATTGATTGTTTTGTGACATACAGTAGCTATTGGGATTTTGGTTGACATTTAATATTGATTTTTTGTATATATATATAAAATCCAAAATAACCTTACCTCTAAAAAAATCACAGTAGGCCTAGGTCAGACTACAGACACATCTATTCTTATAATTTTTTTAAAATTGGCTAGTAGCTTTGTTATTCCATTTTTAGGTTGTTGGCGGAGAAATGTAGGCCTACCATGTTGACCAGTCAACGGTTATCGCGTGTTGTTAAGAAAATATCAATTTGGTTGGCCCAAAACATGCAACATGTGGTGTGGTTTCCCACCACAGAAGCTGAACTGGGAGCTGTGCGAATGCTGTTCTATGACTAGGCCAACTTCCCTGGAGTTTCATATCGAAGAGGCTGCACCCACATCCCTGTCCAGAGCCCCGGGGGTCCATCTGAGGGTCTGGGCTTCACCACATGGACTATTACAGTTGGAACCTTATTAAAATCATTGTGGCGGGCGAATCAAAACATCGGTAATGTTACTATATATAGCTGGTTTCATGTTCCGTTAGGAACAGACTTCTTGTATCAACACACGTACCAAATGTGGACATCCATTATCTTGACCTTACAGACCTCTAATGAAATGGAGAATGGTGGAAACTAGCAGGTTATCACTGCTCATTTTGATGCTAAATGTATGTCCCAAGGAGAGAGAGAAAACTATTATTTTCGTTCTACTCAGCAGAGTAGATTTTTAATCCCTTTATGCTAAGGTGGATGTATTGTTACGTAAATTCAACTCTAAATTCTTACATTTTAAACTTACTAATAGAAATCCACACACAATTAGTTGTACGATCTTTATCACCGATCATATACACAATCTTGTCGATTTAGCACTGTCTTACTATCTGGTCAGGTTATATGCATACATACAGATCACACTGTTTCTGGGATGGGAAGTTTGGATTAAATAGTGTATACACATTTGCAAGGAAAAAGGGAAAAAAAACCATTTACAAAAGACACCCTCGTTAGACTTGCCTGGGATTCAAACCATGATCTCCCTATCTTCAGCAGTCTATTTTTTTTTGTGAGTTTGAATATTTTAGACCATGTGGCCACAAAAGTGAATTATTTATTTTAGTGTTTATACTTGTACAATATCAAGACACAAACTTTACACAGACTGTAGTGGTAGGCCATGATACACTCTGTGCCAAGCATGACAAAAACAATAATACAAGCTGCTCTGACACTGATCGTTAGAGAGAACATAATATCATGTTTATATTATAAATATTGTGTGTTAAAAAACCATGATGATTGTGGTCCTTGCCATGAGGGCTAATAAATAATTTTGAAATCGACTATTTTAATTTTCTTTTACTGTTACTGGAGTTGTAAACCTGGATGTTTTCCTGCCTCAGATTACAGGTACTGTAACCAAGCACGTTGACACCAAAGTACCATAGTAATATAATAATGTATTAGAGATTTTTTTTAGCACTACATCTTACTACCCATTCGGGTTGTACGCCTAAATACTAATTACACTAGGTAATGTGTTGGGAATATGAAAGGTTGAATTTAGAGGAAGTGAACCCACACTTGTGTGGAGGGAGAGTGAAAAACTATTTAGGAAAATTCACCTCAGTTCACTTGACCGAGATTCGAACCTCAACTCTTCCTATCCTCTGTGGTCTAGCTCAACACAAAAGTAGCGTGTTAGCCAACTACAACACCGAGGTGGGTTTAGTGTTGATCATGTTATATGATTTGTAACACTTTAGTGAATATGTTGTATGCAATATTGTTGAAGTTCAATTCAATATAATAGAAATGTAAACAAACCAAATAATTTGGCCTTATACACTATTAAATTCCCACTTACTTTAATACTTACCAGGCAAATATTGGAAGGCCTGATGATTCAAATAAACATTTATTTAAAAAAGTTCATGCTGCATCTCGTTATGCATTTATTTTATTGATAAAAATCGGTATAATATATTATTTAATAATGCTAAGTTCAGTGAAAGTGATTAACATTTCATAAAATATTTTTGATGTATTTAATTAAACTTATCTATGACATAATTGGACAGATTCGCCAGAAAAAATTTAAACAATTTATATAATATAACTCTAATAACTATAATATAACTCGTCCCTTTTTTATGTTTCTATCTACCTTTTCTTTACTTCTTCCAATATAATCTATTTAATATAATATTAAAAATAATTTCTGAGTGTTGTTTGCGAGCCTATATTATTAAGACAAACTACTGGATATATCTTCGGCTTGTGGTGCAAACAGATGCTCAAATTTGGACCTTGGGATGAAAAATAATAAACCACCCTTCTAAGGAATGGTAATAATTATAATCATTTTTTCACAGTCAGTTTATTTTAAAAGATAAACACTAGAGATTGGCCAGACAAAAAAAAAAATATATAAATTGTCAAAATTTAATTTGCAATGCTGAATTAAGATACCTGCAGTCCTTAGCAACAACATAAGTGGTTAACATAAAAACAGGAAATCAAGTACCCCAGAGACCCTCCAGAGTGGAAGTGAAAAAGTTCCCTAATCACTTTATAACATAAGAATGTAGATATATTTACATTTTATAGGTTAAATGCAGGGTGAACGATCTCGACACAATGGATATTGGAAACTGTAAATTTTACTACACATCACTTGAAAATAACCCTAATATGAATAATGTTTTTTAACAAATGGGAAAATGTTTGGTGGTTTTATAAATTCTATAGCCGAAATATCTAGGCTCAATTCTTAAGTCCTATAATTTTATGTTTCATAATTTGAGGACATAATAGCAAGTTAAATGTATAAAAATTAATAAACAGTAAATTACTATGTAAAATTAATATAAACTACCTAGCTATAACAGGTCTATATAAAGATATAAAGGTTAGTTATCAATCGGAACATTAAACATAGTAAACAAAAGTGTTTAAAAAAATTGAATATGATGTTTTTGTTTATTGGCATGCTTTCTTGGTAAAAAAAAATCAGGTTACGGTATTTATTATTCAAGAGAAATAGATCCATCACAAAAATGTCAAAAGTAATCAACAAAGATTCCTAACCTTAGGTCTAACTACGGTAGCAACAACCTAATGTTCATCTATCAGAGCTCACTCTAAATTAAACACTTTCTAGTTCATCAAAAAGAAAATTGATTCACTTGAATGCAGATATAAAGATAATAATAGTTGTTAACAATTTAAAAGTGGAAATATTATAATTGTTTTGAATGTTTGTCAACTATTTTTACATATAATAGTCAAATTTAAGGTCTGGGGTCCCAAGAGGGATGCAGGTGATGTGAAAAGGCTGACGAGACTTGAAGCACTGGTGTAAGAAATGGCAGCGACAAACTGACACTGCTTGTATTTGGGAAATCTGGAAAATAAAGGATAGTAATGAACAAAACAAGCATAGTAGTATGTTTAAATGGGGAGGTTTTATTAAATTTTAGATGTTATTAAAAACAGCTTTCATAAGTCAGATGTCAAGTCATGTGGACCTTCATCTGCTACTTCCAATAATATCAAAGAATAACTCTAATAAATTAACATTCTTACCATTGTATATTGCACAGATAAATGTTTCAATGGCTTGTTTTCTGAAGTCCTTTTTATAGAATACTAAATTAGGGTGTCAATGCACATAATTTATCAAATTGCTTTTAATTAAAAAACCATTTAGATTACATTTCAAATAAGCTTTTGAAAATGTAATTTAACATTTCAAAGCATTGCAGGTCAACAGATGCAAGTTTGATTGATATTGCACATTATAATTTGTAAACACATACCTACATCTTAAACCTAACACTCACTATAAGGACACATTTTGTTATGTACGGTAACTAAAACAAGATTCAAAGGACAGGCCTAACTTATCGACAAGTGTGCATTATTTGCTCTTAAAGACTCCATCCACCAATACTAGACATGTCCATTCAGATTAAAGTCAACAAAGTCGTTTTTCAGGAGTTAGCATGTTTATGACAATCATGTAATTAATTTTGTAAACAATTGTTAATTTTCTGTTTACTATCATGAAACTTACACCTATTTTGTATGTATATCAATATTTTGTTTATTAAAAAGTAAATAGTAGGCCTACCCTTCTCAGTCCAAATTATATCTATGAATATAAATAAACTTATAAAATCTGTTTCTGTGTGTGCATCTCTCTGTAAATATGAACCTTATAGTTTTAATATCTCACATAGCCTACCTGTTGTATAGAGATACTCCATAATGGTATTGACAGCAACGGTGTAACCTGTAGACCTCAGAGTAGCAGTTATGGGGGGGCTACCACCTCGACCCTGGGACATGATGGCTTGTGAGAATTGTAGGGCCCTCGTCCAGTGCTCATCAGTTCCACTGTCTCTTCAACTAGTTGCCTCTTCCTTCTTGATTTGACAATGTCCCAATGTTTGTACAGGTGAACCAGAGTTCTAAAATGATTCACAATATAATATAAACACAGTTCCAACTAGGTCAACTTAAGGTGTCTTTGTTATCAAACAAGAAAATATTACTAATGGTTATTATAAATTATTATAAAGGCCTATATTAATGAAAGTTCCCACTATACAGCTGGCTATATTAATATACTGGTTCTAATAATCAGTGAAGCATTTTGTGAAATTTGTTGTCTCTATAAACTTCAAGGTAATACTGTATATTTGTATGTTGTAATATTTTTCTATTTATGAGGATGACATTGTTAGTTTAGTTACTATGTTTACTTTGTGACTAGGCCTAGACCTTGTACAAAAATATTATATTGAAGGTTAACTAGCCTAAGATAGTACTGGTCTAAAGTGCTAAATCAGGCCTACTAAGACCTACCAGTAGACAAAATACATAAAGTTAGGAGTAAAGATTAGGTTAGTTCAATAATATATAAATTCCACTCGTTCTTAGAATTTCAAAACTTTTGTTTCGACTTATACTATGCAAAAATAAACGCTAGGCCTACAGAGAAAGGGAATAAAACTTATCAACGCTAGGGCCTACGCAAATTAATAGCATAGGCCTACAAATAATTTTTTGTTACGTTGACGTTTGTGTTTACCATCAATAAGAAACACGTTTAAAGATTTTACTTTACTTGTGTTTATTTCTATAGACGATCCAATTACTCAAACAATATACGTGATTTTATATAAAGTATTAAAGTGAAAATAATATAAGATAAAAATAAACTCACCTTTTGGAGGTTACTGGAAGATTTAAAATTCTATTAATTTGTTCCCACGCTTTCTTCTTGGCTGCGATGGTCCTAACATATTTTTTTTTTTCATTTGACAGTTGGAAACTACCTATTTAATTCTAATAAATACCATTTCTCTTTCTCACTTCACCACACGCTCTTAATTAATTACGATGTGTTTATCAACAAGAGGACATATTTAAGCAGGCTATCAAACTTTACAAGCAAAATCGACACTTTAGAAGGCGGTGGATCTAGTGAATTTTATTTCCCCTGGAGATGTGGTACTTCTGTGTAATATTTCATCACGTGACCTTGAGTAACTCAAGCCAGACGTTCTAGCACGACACGGATTCCTTACTCAAGAGTAGCTGACTCCGCCTTTACTCCTCCTTTACTCCTACTCCAACATCGTTCTTGCATACCGGCCTCAGTGTTAAATTACCAGTCAAATAAGAACTCTGAACACAAAACCAATCCTGGATAGCTAAATGGTATAGCATTAGCGCACTAAGATAAAAGTTCCAGCCTCGATTATTGTGCATGTACTATTTTTCATCTAATTTAAATTAATTGAACAATGACCTCTTCAATACGGACAGTGACTTAATTATAATGATTTTCACCTTGTCTGTAGATATTAATATACAGGTTCTCTCAAATGTATTGAACCAAATAGCATGTAACTAGGTACATTTAAAGTAACCAACTGTCTCACCTTGTAGTTTCACAACCTCAAATTTTTGTAGCCGATAATGTTGTTCCCGGCAGCTCTAGACAGTTCCTTAAACAACCTGGAATTTATCAATCCCAGGGGGAAGATAATAAATATTTTGTTCAGGCTCATATTGACAATATTACGTTTTTAATCAGAAAATCTTAGTACAAGGTAATCAACTAAATACACTAATGCAGTTATGGTTTATTTCAGTCATTTCCGGGGAAACGAACGTGCTTTATTGGGTCAATTATAAAAATAATTTTATTGTTGATGTTATTAAATAATATATTAGATTTATTTTAACTCTTAATAAAACACGTAATATAACATTGTTAGAATATTAATTTATAGATATAGTCCTGCAAGCACGTAACTATAAATAAATCAAATATAATATTTTGACAGTATATCTAAATTTGTATGGATTTATTAAAATTGTAATATTAAAACTAACATTAATTTTTGTCACTATGTCTTGGTCTCAGCATTGTAATCGTCTAGTTATCTTCTGTTCAATCTAAACCCTAAATATAGATTATATTATTATCGTAGCACATATCGATGGTCACGCAGAAAAGACAATAAGATCGTTTAACTTGGTTTTCCGATGATGGGCCGTTTCGAGCTAGAAATCCGGACTGGTATATTGAGTGTTTTTACATAAATTGTCTTCTAATTATCGCCATCCTTACAATAGCGTTCATTATACACAAGTCGTGGTATGAATTGCGAAACTAACAAAGATTGAAGCAGCACTCATAGCACAATAAAACCAATCACTTATCCAGTAATGTTATTTCAAGTGTACAAGACTCAACATTACTAACATCTTCCTTTAGATCATAGGTCAGCAACCAGTGTACGTAGTTCCACAAAATTATAATAAGTGTTTGGATTAATAACGAACTTGATATCCGAGTCAAATGGTTTAGTTCACTTTCTATCAATCATATTTTTAATGTTATTGTTTAATTTTTCATTCTAAAATATTATTTTTTAAGGGCTGTACTATATAATTGATTATTAAAGTGATGGGTTGTTGTTGAAACTTTAGTTCTACCATTCATGAAAATTAAATTTGTTCTTTAACAATCTCTGAGGTGGTTTTTAGGAACATTATTTTGTCTATTTTAATTGATTGATTTCTTGTTTATACAATTTATTCTTGAATATATTAATTCCTTGGAATATTTTTATTTTATATTGTGTAATTTAGTTTAGAAGTATACCAATCAATTTAATTGTTGTTTATTAAAGTCCTTTACATATATTATACAGTTCATATTTCTCCTTACTACAAGTAAAAAGAATATAACTAAAATCAGGTGGGTGTATCCTAAGACACTGCTATGTCTCTGGTAAGTAAAAAATAAGACACTGATATGCCTCTAATGAGTATAGCCTAATACGCTGCTATAGCTGCGTAGTGAATAGCTTAAGACACTCTTATGTCTTAGGTAGATACATATTATATTGTTGCATAATTGACGAAGTTTCATGAATCATTAAATACGATGCATCACGGTGTACACCGTGGGGAAAGATATACCGTGTTTGACGTTATATAGTGACGAACGATATACCATAGAGGACGAACGTGATGGAAGGTATACCGTGTTCGACGATATACCGAGGAGAACGGTATCTCTTGAGGGACAATATACCGTGGGGAACGAAGTTAGATCGCTAATGACGTCTCAGTTTCATTCTTCATCGCCTAGATTTTTCTTCTTTCCTTCAGGTCATAAAATATTTTAATCCTTTTTCCTAATCTTCTCTTTCCTTAAACCTTGCCCTTTATAACGTCATGTAGAAGAGAGCTAAGGATATATACTATGTAAAATATAAATACAGTATGGTTTTAAAATAAATATTTTTCCAAATAACGGGCAATCTTAAATAAAATATATGTTTTTAATCCATGAAGATGCCCGCTATTGAGAAATGAGTGTCTTCCCATTGGTGTCTGTTACTCTCTCAAGAAATTAACACTACACCGAACACCAATTATGCAAGCCATTTTGTTTCAAGAGGGCGAGTACAAAACGTCTAATCATGACCTTTTCCTCAACAGAAGATTATCGGACTTTCACAAAACAAATCCAGTTCAATTTTGTTGAATTTTACATTCATTCAGCACCATGACACTTCTCCCATTAATGAAATCTAAATCACCTAATAAAACAACTAACTGTGGAATATGTCTCTAGATACGAAAAAGATTTTGTATTCGGATTTATCCAAAGACATCTTGTCACTAAATATGTTGTATCTAAACATTTTTTAAAAATGTTTTTGTAGACGTTTTATTAGTACAACGCAAGCTCTAAATTAACAATATATGTAAGTAGTTAACTTTAAGATCAATAGTATGGTTGTTTAAAAGCAACCATAAATAGGCCTATTATAGTTTAATTGATAGTTTATATGAAACAAGTTTCTACTAATTTCAGTATATATTTAAAACTAAGTAGTATTAACTTTGAAAGTGAATACCTCACATGGATTGGTCAAAGAAAGCGCAAAAGATAACGATAATGATGATGTCACAGTCTTGGCTTGGAGCGTAGCGATAGAAATTTCAGAAGCACTATTACTACAAAAAAAAAAAATTCACACAGATAAGACAAAATAATTTTGATCTGACTGGGATTCCAACAGACAAAAATACCAGAGATGGTTAGTCAACACATTGAGAGGAGTGAGGTATATCTACTTAGTGGCCATCGCCACAGCATGGAGCCAATGATTTAATACAATTTATTTCTGAGACAAACAATAATAATACATATCTTGTAATAGGTTTAAAAATTCTTAAATTTTTTTATTTATGTGAATTTTTAAATTTCTTTACATATTTAGCAATTGTTGTTGGCCATTTTTAAGGATAATTTTTTCAAATTAGTACTTGGTTTGAAATATTTTATTTTAATATTATGATTTACATTTTTCTTTGACTTCATGGGCTAAACAGACTTGTATAAATTTAGCACATTTTTGTGGATTTTACTTTGACTTCACACTAAAAACTAAACTAAAATAATTTACAAATGCTGTATTACCTTGATTTACGATAAAAAGATCTCAAAATAATTTTAAAAAAGGTATTTAAAAATGTATTAATTATCTTGAATTTTTGTGGTTAGGGGAGGTATGTTCTTTCATATTTTCTAACGTGGCTGGTACATCTTGATAGACTTTGTATTTTATACTCCCCCACCCTCAAAAAATAAATCATTTAAGTCAATTCTGGTGAATGGGCGGCCAAAGGAACTGACGCGTATCTTCCGATTCACCGATAAATCCAGTATTGGTCCAATATTTCTCGAGATTTATGTGAATAGTGCACTAGACAAACATCGCACTGATACTACATGTGCATTCTTTGTTCTTAAGTACAGTATAGATTGGAAAAATACCACCTATATCAAATTGGGCCACCACTTTCTCCAAATTAATTAAAATACATACAGTTGTTAGTGATACGTGTGTGCTTATATGTGCCCAAAATTCAACGTTTGTGCTATTAAATTAATCAAATTATTACAATTTCAATGTGGTGACCCAACATGATTTCAAGCTAGTCTCCCATTTGTTTTCAAACATCCAGAGTTGCATTGGGCCGGAACGTCGTTCCAGTACTTATTTTTGAGCCAGAACGACGTTCCCCTGCTCTTTCTAGTAATTGAATGGTTATTAGTTTCTTATTGATTACAGCAGCCCTCGTCTCCTTCAACTATTCATTCCATGTTTTACAATAAGATTAGCCAGTGTATTGCATTGGAATTTACGACCACATATTCCAGTTCTAGTACATACGTCTGATACAATAGGCATACATTAGATGGTTACCCCTTCTCAATTTTCTAATTGTGTACACACTTTTGCATTTTGGAGTTGTTTCCATCGTATTTGGAATTTGAATAGGTAATAATTATCCTATTATTGAGGCCTACACATGTATTAAAAATCGTTCGTGTCACATGGTTCGTTCCAGCCCCCTTTTTATTTTTATCAATACTCCACTGCAATCATCCTAACTTAATTTTGATCACATTATTCGTTAGTTTTCTGTTTGTGTGAATATGTGGCATCCACTGCAATGGGCCTTGTAGGGTGGGGTGCATTTATTGCTCCCGAGTACTAAGGTAAAAATAGTTTGTGCGTCCATTGCGGCGAAGCGTAAAGGTTAATACTGCAAAAATGGAACACAATCAATTGTATAATATTTGAACTTATTTGGAGAATGAGGTGGGCCAACATGGGAAACATGTGCTACAATTATTATAAAGGCAACTTTAAAAAACTTTGTCAAAATTTAGTCTGAAATGGGAGTATATGAAAATATGCAAATCTTAAAAATAATTATCTAAATAAATGAAAAAAAACTTATTTTATTTAAAGATTTTATACAAATTAACTACAAGCACTATTTTAACCATTATAATAATGTTTGTTGTGAAATAAGTTTTTATCTTTAAACAAATATTTTTTTGTTTCTTCGAAAATACAACTGATCAAACTTCTAGCAACTGTTCAACTATCCAAAATATAATGAGCCTGGACTTGGATGACTGAAACATTATCACATAGAACTTTCTACATAACACAAAACATCTAAAAATGTATCATCTTTATATGTAATTTCCTAATGTATGCGAGTGTCTTTCGACAACCAACAGAAGGCCCTAGATGAGTTATAAAGAGGAAACTTTGCACATTTATAATATCGAGAACAGGACAGAAACTTGCGTAGCCAGCTTTACAGATTATACTTATTTTTTTATTTTTGATTTATTTAATACACGGATGATTTATTTAGTTCACTTTTAATTTATCCACTCAAACGTAATAACTAATATAATTTTTATTTCAACAAACAAACCTCAATCTTAAATGTGCTTATCAATTTTAGGCCACGTTTCGTTATGTTGGTTAATATCATAATCAACCTGCCGTAGACCAGCATAAAAACTAGTTTTTAAAGTAAAACACTCAAAAATATGAATGAAAACTAGGACTTAATAAACATGACTAAGTCAAAGACACGCTTTACAAATGGAAACTAATCAAGAATCATTTGTATGCAATGAAAAACTAATCCTAGCACTTTCAGGTTTGAATTCAAATAAACATGAATATAGATTTATAACACGTACATCAAGTTGGCACACCACATTATACAATTCATTTAAAATTCATTCATTCTTTCTCAAACTCCGATGAGGTCTTCTCAAATTATTTATCTTTTGTCTGAATAGTTTACCTCTTTTCCTACACGCTAATGCGTGTACACTTGATCTTAAACTCCATAATCATGTGTTGTCAAAACCGCCATATTTAAAGACATCCATTTCAACGTTGACTAACCCAAGAACAGTCTAATATAGTTTAAGTGAACTTTGTTGTAGTGAACATTTGGCTATATTGGGTGTACGGATTATTCTTAACCCACATACATCTCAAACATTTAGTTTATTATAAACCCCCAACTTTGCCTTTAGAGAACCTAAAAAAATGAAACTGAATAAAGATGTAATTTTAACATCAAAGCTATTTGAAATCAAACATTTTATTTTAACACGATGACTTGAAGAAACAGATTTTCTACCCAAGTTGTTTTGGTAGATCATAATGTTACTGTGAGTAAGGGTAAGGGGGTAATGGAGTATAAGTCTTGCAAATTACAAGGAGGAGCGCCTACATTCAATGCACCCCACTCACCAGTCTTACATTTTAATATACCTTTGTCTCTGCAAGTAAAGTAAAGATAGACATGCTTCTGTGCTATGGCAAATGACTCGTAAAACCGATTAGCCCAGTCAGGAATGTGAGTGATATTCTGTGGTCATTTATCTATTTTTTTCATAATCTCTTGATTCAAGAGAGTGTTTGAAACTCGAAATATACCTTGCTGATTTTTTTTTATCAGTGAGGAAAAAGCATAGACTCCTGGCCACCAGCATTTTGTTAACGTTTTGTAATCAACGTTGCTATCTCATAGGGTTGGTAAAATATCGTTAGTCAGTACTATTGATACTATCGAACGTGTCCATCGACAGTGGTGGGATTGCTTAATTTAATAATAAAATATGGCAGAAATACAAAAATTAATAATTTGGAATGAAACACCCAAATAATTTATTTCAATTTGCAATCAGGGGCTGACACAAAGGGGGGTGGGGAGGTGCAACCCATATTAACTCCTCAATAAGTTTTAATTGGTATTAACAATGAAAATTGAAAATAAATCCAATACGTACTATATTATAATAAATCACTACCAGTTGTAGTGTCATGTAATCACTCAGTAGCCATTTGCTTATCGTGTTAATCACTGTCATAAATTGACTTGCATTTTAAACACATAATTTATCCTAATAAACAAAAATTAACTAGAAACATGAATAAACGATTAACTTTTTCTTTCTTCAAATTTACTAATTAATTTATAATTTACTCTCAAATTTTAAAGGAGTTTTACTTTAGAGCATTCCGAGGGGTAGCCTCCCCGACACGGTTCCGTGAGAGCGCCGGCACCCCTCCAAACACACGAGAACATCCTGAATCCACCCCTGTTTACGATGGCACATTTAAACCATGATGTGGCTTAAGAAAAAAGAGAAGAGGAAAAACAAAACTATAATAAACGTTCTACTACATTTGATCGAAATGCCGTCTACCTCTCCCTTGCCTAAATATGCCAAACAAACACAAATGCCGTTGTAAAAATTAGTAAAAGCTGTACAATTGCGCACAAACACTGAAATGATTCCTATTCTTATATACTTTTGTTAGTTGAAGTATCATAAACCTAAATAAAATGGATTAAATATATTTTCTCTTTTGTTTAACAACACTGGTGTGGATATTTATTTTGTTAAAATGGTAAATTAATCAAAGCGATCGTAAAATCGTATAAGTTATTTTCTTGTACATCAAATAAAATTGTTTTGGGAATTTTGCAGTTATTTCTGCCTACCCCATTATAGTAATAATATTAAATAGCAAGGATGGTTATTAATATGCAATGTTTGTTTGTTTTTATGGATTTATTTTGGTTGTAAAACAAAGATAGATACATGTAAAACATTTAACATGGCGGATACACATATCAAACACCCGCCCCAGAGGGGCTCTTAATCGTTGGTCGACATTTATCATTTATAGCACTGAACAATATTACGTGTAGAGCCATGATGGGCTGATAATAGGATTACAATAGATTTAGAGGCAGGAAAATAATAGAAAATCCTACCGTATCGCCCATTTGTGGTCAACAGGGACCTTAAAACATATCACGGTACAAATTTATAGGAAGGTAAAAGAAACTATGGAATAAATAAGGAACCAAATGTATATAATCAAAAAAGAAAAAAAGAAATTAGAAGACCCCGATCGTGCGAGTCGCTGGTGTCGGTGGGAGTAAATATTAATACACCACCAGGGCTACTACTATGACATTCCCATACGTAGCCCTGGCGTGAAAATAAAATAAACTTCCACAGCGGACAATTTCTGGCCATCTGAAGTCACTAAAACTAGTAAACTGTATAAATTAAAATTATTGGTGTTATCAGAATAATTGGTCCTGCCCGCTACTTGTGACAGATTGTGAGATGCAAAATTTGTACCGGATTGTTCGAAAAACAATGATGGACAGAATGAGTACATTAAAGGACCAACACAGGATAGGAGAAACATCAGGACACACAAATGCAACGAAACGGGACCAGACGCCGAATCACCATACCCTGGTTCGACTACTGGTTGGGGCAAAAGTAAGGGGGTGTTCTGAGCGAGGGAGGCTCCGGGGTCGGTCAAGGGGACGATTGTTACTCCATCAGGGCTATATAGACATTTCCACACGTAGCCCTGGTGGGAAACGAAAAATAAAATTTTACCGGTGGGCGATTTTTGCCTTTATAGTGCTAATACATTAAAGTGGAGAACAAATAAACAATTTTTTGTTTGAGTGTGAGTCTGGGATTAGTGCCCACTTCTCGTAGGCAGACTATTATAGGCTTAGAGTGTATTATAGTTCATTTTGATACAGTTGATGAAACAAATTATTAGAACAGGCTTTGGATAAGGACGGGAGACACAAGGAGAGATGGTATGTGGTAAAGTGTACTGGCATTGAGACTTCCAGGAAAGTTTCACTATAACAAATAAATACCCATGTGTGAGATTCCTACAAAAATACACGTTTTTATCATGGAGTACATTGATTAGATGGAGAGTATCTTGGGTGACAATATAATTTGTATCTTTTTATCTATTTAGCCTCGTATATGAGGCTTCCGTAATGTAGTAGATAATATTGTATTACACTATCGCGTGTAATATTGTCGTTTATATTCCTTATAAAACATAGATTCATTAATCAAACACTTTCATTTTATTTAAAATCAAGGAATGATTAGTATTTGTTGCCAGGAAACATGATGTATTTCAATATATTATAATAGTGGTTTCCTAGAAACATATTATTGTTGTGTTTATTTTATCTAGCTAAAATATATACTCTTTTTATATGTATGGTAAATGATTTAAATGAAACTATGTTGTGAGTAACAGAATATTTCAATATTTAAAACTTAATGTTGTGTGTCCTTCCACCAACCAATAGAACAGTCTCCAAAACTTTTACATTGTAAGCTCCATGCTTCTTTTAAAAAATTTAAAAATCGTAAATATAACATTAGCCCTATTAAAAAAAATTGTTCTTCTGATTGGATTTTTATTTGTTAAAAGCTTTGGACAATTTAAATCCAGAAATAAAACGATATGACATAGACCAGATGATGAGTTCTTCAACTTCCTCCAAGATTTATTTGTATGTATTGGTTGATAAATGTCATTTAGAACAAAGTTTATTATTGGGGAACAACAAATATGCAGTTATCTAGAATAACTAATGTTATAATTAACTTAAAAGTTGTATGTGTATTTGCAATTATATTTTACCAGTATTATTGGTTGGAGTTGAACACATTTTCCCCCCAAGGTCACAGAGGTTCGGCGCGGTAATTATTTTCGCTCTTCGGAGTACCGAATATTTCATAAATTACGATATCTGTATAATGTTTAAATTATTTTCATATACATAAATAGATAACATTATAATGGTACTTTTTTGACCTCGAGATTACGATGAATATTTTCGTTTTATAAGCTTTCGAAACAAAACATGCATCTCTCGATTCTATCTTTCTTGTCTGTATCCTGGCTTAGAGCCGAAACTATTTTTCCGAATTTTGAAACCTGGTATCTAGGATAAATAAGTTTTTATCAATAGGAGTTGCTAGAGTTATATATCCAAACCTAAATTTAAGGGCAATTTACAAGAGATTTTTTTCGAAATCAACGATAAAAGTTTTAATTAAAGTTTGTACCTAGACACTTACTTTTTAATTGTACAAACAATATGACTCAACAAATTTTTCCGAAAAAATGACTTGGTGTGTTTTTACAAAGGCGAGTAATAACAATGTTGATAATATCGACCCAACTATTTGAAATACGAAACTATTCATCTTTGAATAATTGTAAGATTATAAAAATAAAACCATTTTTAAATAAATGTATTTTTATAAACCAACTAGATAGCTGTTGCCCGCGGCTTTGCTCGCGTGGAAGTTGATTATATATTATTATTATTATTATTATTATTATTATTATTATTATTATTATTAGCACCGCGTCTTACAACCCGTTCGGGTTATACGCACTTACGCTAATGTGTAATGGTAGGGTGATTGTGAGATTAAATGAAGGACCTACAGTTTAACGTGGAATCCGAACCACGGTGGAGGCCTGGTTGATTATATACAAATACGAAAATATACATATGTATTTACAGATTAATTTAAAATATTACGTTACGTTGGTGACCATAACTTGACCTCAGACCAAAAATAATGCAAGTCCGATACAAACTTTCACCCCTTTTTTCATCCCTTATTAAATAAAATTTCCAAAATTCCTGAATCATGTATTTATTTGTTTTACGTTAATAACCGAAATACAAAATTTTGTTTATGTAACTTTCAAAATGACGGACTTTCATACATATTATCATACATATTATCATCCCCTATTTTAACCCCTTTGGGGTGGAATTTTCTAAAATCCTTTCTTAGTGGGTGCCTACATTACAAAATGAATATACAGTCCGAATTTCATGCTTGTAGCCTTGATAGTTTGCGCTCGGCGATGATGAATCAGTCAGTCAGTCAGTCAGTCAGGACATGTTATTTTATAAGTATAGATAATTTCATAAGGATAGGAAAATATATAGTTTTAACACAGGTATGGGAAATTAAGAGATTGTTTATGTGTTAGAATGTTATACTTTTTAACTATTATTTTCTGCAACAATATATATTATTTCATTTCAATGATTTTATGTATTTTAGTAAATGTTTCCATTTTTACTCAAAAGAGCGAGAAAGTCTGTCCGGGGCAATGTACATTTATTTTGCCACAAAAATTGAAAGAAAATATTTATTTTAAACTAAAATATAACTATTTGATCCTTTAAAATATAACATCTGACCTTTTAAAAAAATATGATTTTGGTATTTTTCTGTGAAATTGAGAGTTATTTGTTTTAACATAAAATATTGCATTGTGGCTAATACAAAATTTCTGAACTTTTAAATTTATTCAAATTATTTAATAACATATGTGATCACACTTCACATCTTCCTATAAATGAACAACATTATTTTCAATCAAAATTATTGAAAAACAAGATGAAGGCCCTGTGTTATTGTTAAGCATGATATATATCATGTTTCCAATTTTTTTCCATTAATTATTTTGGTTTGAATGAATTGTTAATAAAATTAAATACTCTATTCTTGAAAATCCACATATATGGAGAGGGAGAGTGGAAATGGTAAACCATTTAGGAAAATGCATCCCCAATCTACCCAATCGAGGTTCTATATTTAATATCCCCATCCTCGTTGGTCTAGTTCAACACGGAATTAGCGCGTTACTAAACTACGCCTGACAGCTGAGCACGTTAATCGAGATTCTTAGGACTAAGATAATCTTTTCTGTGAAAGCTTATCAGATCAGTTTAGTTTCCTAGCACTGAGACAATTCTGCCTGAGAGCTGATTACGTCAGTTGAGTTATCTAGGAATATGATAATTATTTATGTGAGCTAAAAACCAATAATACATATCCCAAAAATTTTAAACTGCATTTAACACAACTTTAATAGAAACATTTATATTAATAAATGTAACGGATGGAGCCGAGCTCCCCAAATTCTGGATTTTCATTCATTCAAATCTTTTGTGGTTGTTGACCGGCGAAACTCTTCTCCCCAAGTTCTAATCATACCACAGACATTCTCGCAGTCTTTTTATGTTTTTTAAAAGAAAGATGAAATAATATGATATTAGTCCTACCAATGACCGTAATGGACGGGAGAAGCTTTTGATAGTGTTGCCCTGGATGGACTCAAGAGTACTGGGCCTATGTGTAATAAAATGGCCAGCCTCAACAATTTAAATGATTATTGATGAAAATCATGTTATTTTGAGAAGTGTTAGCAAGATAAATGACTTTTAAAATCACATTGTTATATTAACAGAAATATTATTTCCCAAAAATGATAACAGTATTTTCAATACAAAAGTAGTTGGGATGACCACCTGGCCCACTGTTTTTATTGGCCGAGCCAGGTCACGTGACCACGCCTCCTGCTCTGTGATTGGCTGATCCCCTCCTTCCCCCACCCCTCCTTCCGCTGCCCTACTTTCCTCTGATTGGCTGTTGGTTTCCCCCTCCCCCCCTACAGCCGGCAAACCCCGGACATGTTGGTTCTTGCTGATTAATTTTTAATCATCGTTAATTAATTATTGTTAATTGATTGGTAGGATAGAGGTGTTGTAGCTTTTTATTGCTGGCATACGCTGGACATGTTGGTTGTTACTTAATTGGTAGGATAGAGGTGTCGGTGTTTTAGGGCGTTGTAGTTTATTTATGGGCATACAGTCCTTGACGTTGAGGCAGGAGGGCTCGGCACGAAGCTTGCGCTACGGTTGTCAAGCCTAGAATGAACATTCGTTCTTCCTCCCTGTCCCAGAACAAGCTGCGTGAACCTTGCGCTATGGTGGTTGGTGGTAGAGTGTGGTAATTTGTTCCAGAGACCCCCCTCCTCCTTCGCCACCCTGACGCCAGACTGCCGGGGCGACAAGTGACCTCGATAACCTTGGGTTTTCCCAATGACGTAATCATCGCAACCCTGGTGCCAGGTTGGCGGGGCAGACAAGTTGGGACAAGAATAGATCATGACCTTTGCAAGCTGGGTGTTTCCTATGACGTAATCATTGCGTGTTATGTCGCAACTTTAGCATCTCTAATTATGCACAATCAGGGGCCTCGGAATCCACAGTTAGGGGCCACTACCCCGTCACAAGTCTACTAAAATTGGTTGTTTGGTAGCGTCTGTCGAAATGCCTGGAAATGTACCTCCACCCGCAGCTCTCGGACGGGACAACCTGGGTTTTTTCCTATGCCGTAATCATTGCGTGTTATGTCACAACTCTAGCTGACACATGCACAATCAGGGGCCTCGGAATCCACAGTTAGAGGCCGCTATCCCCCGTCACAAGTCTACTAAAATTGGTTGTTTGGTAGCGTCTGTCGAAATGCCTGGAAATGTTCCTCCACCCGCAGCTCTCGGACCGGACAACCTGAGTTTTTTCCTATGACGTAATCATCGCGTGTTATGTCCCAACCCTGGTGCCAGTATGTCGGCCCGACAAGACAAGAATAGATATTGAGGTCATTGCCTCGGGCATCTGGTTTTCCCTGGTGCCAATATGTCGGCCCGACAAGACAAGAATAGATATCGAGGTCATTGCCCGGGCAACAGGGTTTTTCCCTGGCGCCAGTATGTCGGGCAGACAAGACAAGAATATATATTGAGGTCATTGCTCCGGGCAACGGGGGTTTTCCCTGGTGTCAGCTTGACGGCTCACGAGACAAGAATAGATCTTGACCTCAACAACCTTGGGGTTTTCCCAATGACGTTATCATTGCGTGTTATGTCGCAACTCTGGCGCCGGGCTGGCGGGCAGACAAGACAAGTTGGGACAAGAATAGATATTGACTCGGGCAGCGGGTTTTCCCTGGCGCCAGGTTGTCGGGCAGACAAGACAAGTTGAGACAAGAATAGATATTGAGGTCATTGACCCCGGCAGTGAGATTTCCTGGCGCCAGGTTGTCGGGCAGACAAGACAAGTTGAGACAAGAATAGATATTGAGGTCATTGCCTCGGGCAGTGGGTTTTCCCTGGTGCCAGGTTGGCGGGCAGACAAGACCAGAATAGATATTGAGGTCATTGCCCCAGGGCATCTAGTTTTCCCTGGCGCCAGTATGTCGAGCAGACAATACAAGAATAGATAGCGAAGTCATTGCCTGGGCAACAGGGTTTTTCCTGGCGCCAGTATGTCGGGCAGAGAAGACAAGAATAGATATTGAGGTCATTGCCCCGGGCAACGGGGGTTTTCCCTGGCGTCAGCTTGACGTCTCACGAGACAAGAATAGATCGTGACCTCAACAACCTTGGGTTTTCCCAATGACGTAATCATTGCGTGTTATGTCGCAACCCTGGCGCCAGGTTGGCGGGCAGACAAGACAAGTTGGGACAAGTCTAGATCGTTTGACTGGGGTATAAATAGAACCCCGATCATTACATTCGGTCATTTCAATTTGTAATTGAATAACATAAAGATCGAGATAAGTTTTAACGCTCTGGAAAACGGTATAAATTTGAGTAAGTTTAATTCGTTTTGTATATTTTAATGGTTTATAATTAGATTATCATGTCAGTCTGTACAGTGGTATTCTCTTCTTCTTTGTTAGATGAGGAGCCCATGACGCTCGGCGTGGCGGCGCAACCTGTGGATCCCACTAACCTGGACCAGTTGATGCAATTTACAGATGAGGGAATTTGTAGAGCGGATGGTGACTGGTCCATGGGTAATTAGCTGCCTATGATAGACTTGCCAGTGTGTTTTTATTTTCTGTAAATGGTAATTAATATGTATTTATTTAATTTCAGACTACTGGGATCCATATGGGCTGGATGAGGGCCTTCTGGGCAGCGTAGCGACAGGCGTGCCGACATCTACCCAGTCGGAGGCGCCCCCAACGGTCTGTGCCAGGCACGACGTCGCTGACGTACTCAGGCCCGTCCCAAGCATCCTCTCTCCTGCGCCCCTATCGCCAGCGTCCCCCTCTGTTTGGACAGATTTGGACACCATCGACAGGCTGATATGTAAGTATCCACTAGTTTGAAAATATACTATATGTGTAGCTCATGCTCTCTCTCGCTCACGCAAACATAGTTATATCGGTACTAGTTCGAAACCCTTGTCAGCTGCTCATTTCAAGTCAATTGTACTAGGTCGTTTAGTGAACAAGAGAATGCGGGAAAATTATATATTGTTCAGGTTGTCTATGAATTTATGTGGGAGGTTTTTCTAATAGATTTTCCACTCTCCCTCTATGCAAAATGCGGGTGCACTTCCTCTAATTCAGGGTTACAGTATTTATTATTGTCAACAAAATATATTCTCTAACATTAAACGATATTTAAAGTTGTATTTAATATTACATAGGAATTTATGTTGAAAGTTTTTTCTAATAGATTTTCCATTCTCCCTCCTTGCAAAATGCTGGTCCACTTCCTCACGCAGGAATATTATATATTGTTTAGGTGGTCTAGGAATTTATGTGGGAGATTTTTTCTAATAGATTTTCCATTCTACCGCCTTGAAAAATGCGAGTGCACTTCCTCTAATTCAGGGTTACAGTATTTATTATGTCAACAAAATATATTCTCTAACATTAAACGATATTTAAAGTTGTATTTAATATTACATAGGAATTTATGTTGAAAGTTTTTTCTAATAGATTTTCCATTCTCCCTCTTTGCAAAATGCGGGTCCACTTCCTCTAATATCGGCTTACAGTTTAAGTGACTAATTTGCTTTGTGTAAATGATATTTATTATGTCAACAAAATGTATAGTTTCGCGCACTAAAATTTACCCTGCGCTGTGTTGGCTACAGCGTTTTTTCGTGTAGAGCCAGACGGTCGCGGCCAAAAGAGTTTAAGGCTCGAATCTTGCCTTATTAAACTAGCGGCGTTTTTTTCACTCATTTGGCGGAATGTTGGTTTCAGGTAAAGCAATTATGTAACATATTTATATAAAAAATACGTGCATGTTTGTAACAGTGCTTACTTTGACATGTGTTATAGTTGAATTGGAGACCATAAATGGAGGGACAGTCTTCCCACCGCCGATGACTACTCGTCCCTCTCACCACACTGCAGGAGCGCTGACTGCGAGCCAGGGAGACGGTGAGCGAGTCCCAGCAGCAGTGCGGGAGACGGGGATCGTGGAGCCGGCTACAGCTGGACCATCTTCGGCCTTTCAACAGGGATTTAGTGGCCCGGTAAGTCAGATAGGCGGGGCATTGCAAAATGGCGTCCCTCTTTGTATCGTTGAAGAGAGGATTAAACAATTGAGGCGTTTCTTTTATACTGGTAGAGAAATTACCGTACAGCTTGGTGCTCCAGCAAGCGATCTTGACGCATTAAGCTGGCTTGAAGAACAAATTACTAATTTGCTCCATCGGCTGCAGGACCATGGCGTTAGCGCCGATGACCATGTCGGCTTACTTTTGAACAGCACTGACTCTACGTTGAGCCCTGTGTACGTCTCATTTAGGCGAGCAGACCAGTTAGACGCTCGAACAGTGCTTGATAACGTAAGTCGCGTGTTGCAAAGTAATACTTTGTTTTTGAGTACAGCACCCCTGTACGTTAAACTCTGCCATTTTAAGGAGCCTCGCGCGAGGGGTAATCATAAATGTGATAAACTCTCTCCCGCTAGCACATATAGCCGCAAAAACCAAGGGATCATTACGATTCAAAATGGCGACAGTCTTTGCCTTGCCCGTGCACTGGTTGTCGCCAAAGCTATATGTGACAATAAAAAAGAACCAGGATGTATGGACGTGAACACCGTTAAACAAATTAAACAGGGCCGTCAAATTCAAAAACTCAAAGCAGAAGAACTATGCCGTGATGCCCGTGTGAATCTTTTGAAAGGTGGTGGGCTCACTGAGCTGAAACAATTTCAAGCATAACTTTCCGAATACAAAATCACCGTGTTCAGGGAACGTTGGGGGAGACAGATCTTGTATGAGGGGCCTACTCCCTCCGAACATTCCTTTATGGGGCACCTTGATTTGTATTTTCACGACGATAAGCAAAACCATTTTGATGTCATAACATCCTTGACAGCCGCATTTAAGTGCTCATACTTTTGCCGTGAGTGCCGTGTGTCGTTCAGTAATAAGAACAAACACAAGTGCGAATCCGCGTGCAAAAAGTGCTACGCTAAAGCGGTTTGTAGTGGAGGCCAATCTGTGGTCTGTAAAGACTGTGGGCGCTGGTTCACAAATCAGACGTGCTTTGATAACCATAAACGTCCCAGTTTTTTCAGCGGTCACAGGTCGGTCTGTGATGTCAAAAAGGTTTGCGAGGTATGCGGGCAATTTTTCAGTTTGGAAAGATCAAATTATTCACATAGGTGTTATGAGACTTTTTGTAGAGTATGCGATTCATATCGTCCTTTTGGTCATTTCTGTTATATGAAGCAAGCTCCATTTAAGCCAACACTAGAAAAGAGCAATTTCATGTTTGTATTCTACGATTTTGAATGCAGACAAGAAACGCTTCTTCAAGGTGCGGCAGGCACGTACTTGCACGAACCTAATCTATGTGTCGTGCAAACGTGTTGTAAGGCTTGTGTTCATATAGATACAAATGACTATCATTGCACCGACTGTGGGGGCAATAGGACTCGCATATTCAAGGGTGATACCACTATGGCCCAAATTTTTAAATTTATAGAACAAATTAAAGCTTCAAAATTTAAGGATATCACCCTTCTAGGCCATAACGCTAAATCCTATGATGGTAATTTTATTTTAAGATACATGATGGAGGTAAAAAATGGACTCCAGAACTTATAATGAACGGTGGGAAAATCATGTCCATGCGTTACGGCCCGCTCCACTTTATTGACTCACTGAACTTTCTCCCGATGTCGCTGTCCAAATTGCCCAAAACTTTCGGCTTGGACGAGTCTTTGGCCAAGGGACATTTCCCCCATTTTTTCAATAAAAAAGAAAAAGCGGTGTATAGAGGTCCCTTGCCGCCAAAGGAGGACTACGGTATCGGCGAGATGTCAGTTGAGGGAAAGGAGCATTTTGAGAAGTGGTATGACGCGTTGGTCAAAGAAAATTATATCTTTGATTTTAAACGCGAGTTGGAACTGTATTGTGTGAAAGAAGTAGAGATCCTACGGAAGGCCTGCCTGAAGTTTAGAGACATGCTCATGGAGAAAGCAAAGGTGGATCCTTTCAGACAGGCGTGTACGATAGCTGGAGCGGCCATGTTGGTTTACCGTCGAAGTCATCTTAAGGAGAATACTATTGGTATTATCCCTAACGGTGGCTATCGGTGCGCAGACCAACAGTCGCACGTCGCTGTACAATGGCTCTGCTGGGAGGCCCATCAGCGCGGTGTCTCTATTCTTCATGCGGGTAACGGCCGTGAGGAATATGTGTTAGGGCGACGTGTAGACGGTGTTGTTAAAGCTGGAGATACCACCACCGTCTTCCAGTTCTGGGGCTGTTATTGGCTCGGGTGCCCTCTCTGTTACCCTGACAGGACCACCCCCGTCAAAAATAGTCCCCACGAGACCATGGAGACGCGTTATGAAGCGACCATTGCTTGTTTGGAAAAGTTTAAGAATGCCGGCTACACGGTCGTAGAGATGTGGGAGTGCATGTTTAATGCGATGAAACGCACAGACAAGGACTTGCAGCAATTTGTACTCCGGCACGAGGTGTATACCAAGGAACCTCTCAGTCCCAGGGATGCATTCTTTGGCGGGCGTACAAATTGTATCAAGCTCTTCCACGAAACAGACCTTTCTTGTGGGGAGAAGATCAAGTACTTGGATGTGTGTTCATTGTATCCATACGTTTGCAAGTACAAAAAATACCCAGTCGGCCACCCCAAAATTCACTTGGAACCAAATTGTCCGTCTATAGATCAAGTAGAAGGCATAGCCAAAGTTACAGTGACGCCTCCGCGAGATTTATTCCTGCCCGTATTGCCTACACGGATGCACGACAAGCTAATGTTCATCTTGTGCAGGAAATGCGGTGAGGAGAAAAACCAAGGCGCGTGTCAGCACAACGACTAAAAAGATCGCTGGTTGACAGGCGTCTGGTTGATTGACGAGATCCGGAAAGCCGTTGAGAAAGGCTACACCGTTGAAGCAGTACACGAAGTGTGGGAGTACAATGTATCTGTTTATGACCGTCAGACGCGTTCTGGCGGCCTGTTTCACGGGTACATTGATACTTTTTGAAAATTAAACAAGAAGCCAGCGGATGGCCAGAGTGGTGTACCTCACAAGAGGAAAAGTTAGCATACATTCAAAATTATGAGGAAAGGGAAGGGGTAAAACTAGATTTCGGCTCTGTTTGTAAAAACCCTGGTCTCCGCACTCTGGCTAAACTTTTTTTAAATTCACTATGGGGAAAGTTTGGTCAAAGACCCGATTTACCACACGTAGCCGTTGTCAACGAGTATCAGGGCGTCCACAAGTACCTGACGGATCCGTACATCACCGTGGACAGCGTGATTGATGAAAATGATGAGGTTATGTTCCTCAATTACAAGGATGCGCGTGACGCGTTGCGCCCTAACCCTAACACGAGTGTGGCGGTGGCGTGCTACACGACTGCTATGGCTAGGTTGCACTTATACAGCATCCTTGAACAATTGGGGGACCGCGTTTTATATCATGATACAGATAGCGTTCTATTCACCGAACGCCCCGGCGCTTGGAGTCCGCCGACCGGAGACTTTTTAGGTGACCTCACCGATGAACTTCAGGATTACGGTCCGGGAAGCTACATTAGCGCCTTTGTATCTGGTGGTCCCAAAAATTACGCTTACCGAGTTTGTGTTGGTGGCGATCCTGCCAAAACAAAAACGGTGTGCAAGGTTCGCGGGATCACCATAAACTATGGCAACCGGAACGATGTTAATTTTGAAGTTTTGAAAGTGATGGTCACCGAACAGGCTGTGGAAAGATACATACAGATACCGCACAAAATTGTAAGAAAAGTTCTTGCGACTGTATGTACCGTTTCGCAGACTAAAGTCTACCGGCCCGTGTACACCAAACGCCGGATAACAGATGATTTTAATACGTTGCCGTTTGGGTATCAGAGTCCTTGTAAACGCGCTCGCCACGAATAAAAGGTGATCATTTAGACGGGCTGAATAATCATCTTTTTTTTCTTTCACTCTAGACAGTTCCACTGACATACCATTTTTCAAAGATTTGAGATTTTTTTCATATTTTTTTCTGCATGAAAACAAGCATATTTTTTTATATTTTTTTATGCACCCGGATACTTTTTTTATATTTTTTTATTTGCCAGTACAATCCTCCGCCTACCTGATTTTTTCTAGTAAATTATTTATTTGTATATATTTTAACATAATAAATTGCTTGTATATATTTTTTATTTTAAATCTATTAAATTGTTTGTATATATATTTATTTTCTTTTTAATCGTGTATAATAAACTGATTGTATAATTTTTTTATTTTAAATCTATTCATATATATATAATAAACTGTATATATCTATTTATTTTCTTTTAAATTGAAACCATTTTTATTTAGTACCGAGGCCACTATTCCCCCCATGTTGTAAATATTCACAGTATACTTTTCACTGTGTGTAAATAAATATTGTAAACAAAACCAGTTATGTTTATACTAATAATTATATATTGTAAATATTCACGGTATACTTTACACTGTGTATAAACTTTTTCATGACCAAATAAATATTGTAAAAAATATTATGTTTGTGTTTTAACGTTTACACATCCCTCCTATCCTATAAATACAAGCTCATATAGCTTATAAGCTCAGTCTCAAACATTATAGACAAGTTGAAACATCCATTTTCGTCCATCATAAGCGGTCCGACCGGCTGTGGAAAGTCACATTTTGTAGCAGACTTTATCCGTCACTTGGACACAATGTGTGACGTTAAATTTGATAAAATCACATGGTATTATGCTTTATGGCAACCGGGATTCGAACAAGACGGGACAAGTCCCCACGTCATATTCTGTAAGGGTTTGCCGGAAATGGATGATGTCTGTAATGACTCTCCACAGCTGATTATCTTGGACGACCTGATGCGTGAAGCCAACGAAGTAGTCGTCGATCTTTTCACCAAAGGATGTCACCATCAAAATATTAGCGTCATGTACCTTACACAAAATATATTCCATCAGGGCAAGGGCCAAAGAGACATTTCCTTAAACGCACATTATATCGTGCTTTTTAAGAATCCCCGGGATAAAGCTCAGATTCAACACTTTCCCGACAAGTCTGTCCTGAAAATCCCCGTGTTTTACAAGAGGCTTACACCGATGCTACAAGTACGCCTCACGGCTATATATTGCTAGATTTCAAACAAAGTACACCAGAATGGTTCAGATATAGAACCCGCACAAATGTTGGCTGCTGCGTGTATCTACCGCGCAAAAGCTATAAAAACACCGACACTTCCCGCTTACAGATCATTTCATAACAATGAGTCCCAAAGTGCTGAAGCAGGCAACTCTGCTACGTGCGATGTATCGCATGAACCCGCAGCAACGTGTCGCTTTGATGAAAACGGCCGACAAGAAACTGGTTGACTCTGTTTGCGAGTGTGCCTACAACACTTTAAAAGGACGGGTACCGCTGAAAAATGCGCAGAAGACAAAGTTACGTGCTCACAAGCAGGTGTTGCGCAAGCTGATCAAACGAGGAGAGTGCTGGAAGAAGAAGAGACGACTACTCGTTCAGAAAGGAGGAGCGTTCTTGCCCTTACTTTTAGCCCCTTTAATCAGCGGGGTCCTCGGTTCCTTATTCAACAAGTAAATAATGGAACACACGAAAAAGATGATATTGGTGTCCCCGGAAACATTACACCGTTACGAGCAACACCACCAACAAACAGCCTCGGCAACAAATCTAGTGGTCTCCGAGTTGGACAAGGAAATGGAAAAAATCCTCGCTTCAAAACTTGACGACAAGTCTAAATGGACTTTATACCAACAAGTGCGTCTCATGTACCTTCTCTATCGCGCCCAGAACATTTCGCTGAAAACTTTCCAAAACCTATTCTCGCCCACCAATCATACAGCCAACGACGCTAAGGTGGTGAGATATTACAATAGATTTTTCAAGACTGTAGGGGCATGTCGCCCTTCAAGAGGCCGTGTCCAGACGGCGTGCGCCTATAAAAAGGGCGTCCCGGCGGTGTGCCGGCCATAACCACTGAGCATCATGGAAGGTCAAGACGTTTGCGGTAGCAAAGCAAAGCCTGCGAAACCACTCGCCGTCACCAGTATTTTCAACACATTGTTCCCGCTGGATGGAGTCGACGCCAAGCGAGTCATCGTCAGCATGAGTGTCAAGAACAACTTTACGCCCTATGTCCAACTAGAAAAATGTGGAGGGAACTGCGCCGTGTTTAACCGTACAGAATGGCAAGAACTGAGCACCTACAAGTCGGTCATATCAAAGTTTTTCACCAACACGCAACCTCCTCAGAAGATTAGTCTGACCAATCACGAAATCTCTCTGAGACGTATGTGCGGTGACCGTATGGTCGTCATCAACGAGAAACAAGACGCCGGAATCAAACGGGTCGCCTATCTAGCACCTAGCTGGGCGCGTCTTTGTGAGGTGTGGGACCTCATCGACGTCGCCTTCGACCGACGGGACATGTGGTCGACACCCGTCGCGCGCTATTGCAACAATTTGATCGACACACTCGTCGTGGATGTATGCGACACGCTAACAGAATCGACGGATGTCATCGACCTAGAACAACCTACGGTGGAAACGCACATTAAAAACCTGGATCTTATCAGTGCTACTTACTATACACGTAAAGTCATCGGTTTGGACTGTTACATGCTGGATTGTGAACTAAAAACAATTTTACTAACGCATCTAAGAGACACTGTAGAAAAACATATGAACGAATATATGCGTCATTCCTGTAAAAATGTATAATTGTAATGTTTAATAAATAAATATATATTTGTAACATCTGTGTTTTATTTACGAGTCCCAACTTGCCTTGTCTGCCCGACAACCCGATGCCCCGGGTCAATATCTAATCTTGTCTCAACATGTCTTGTCTGCCCGCCAACCTGGCGCCAGGGGAAAACCCTCTTCCCGGGTCAATGACCTCAATATCTATTCTTGTCTCAACTTGTCTTGTCTGCCCGACTACCTGGCGCCAGGGAAAACCCGCTGCCCGGGTCAATATCTATTCTTGTCCCAACTTGTCTTGTCTGCCCGCCAACCTGGCGCCAGGGTTGCGACATAACACGCAATGATTACGTCATTGGGAAAACCCAAGTTGTCCGGTGCGATAGCTGCGGTAGGAGGAACATTTCCATGCATTTCGACAGACGCTACCAAATAAACAATTTTAGTAGACTTGTGACGGGGGTAGTGGCCCCTAACTGTGGATTCCGAGGCCCCTCATTGTGCATAATTAGAGATGCTAGAGTTGCGACATAACACGCAATGATTACGTCATAAAAAAAACCAGGTTGCTGAGGTCACGACCTATTCTTGTCCCAACTTGTCTGCCCGCCAACCTGTCGCAAGGTGTCAGTGTTCATTCTAGGCCAGGCAGCCGTAGCGCAAGCTTCGTGCCGAGCCCTACTGCCGAAACGTCAAGGACTGTATGCCCATAAATAAACTACAACGCCCTAAAACTCCCTACCAATTAATTAATTAACAACCGGCGAGCCCCGGGTGGCTCTATGCTTCAGCAAATAAACTACAGCACCCTAATTGATGAATAAAAACACCTCAATCCTACCAATAATAAATCCAACGCCTCTATCCTACCAATTAATTAATTAACAACCAACATGTCCGGCGTATGCCAGCAATAAATAAAAAAACTACAACACCTCTATCCTAACAATTAACAATAATTAATTAACGATAATTAATCAAAAATAACCAACATGTCCAGGGTTTGTTGGGGGGAGGGGCAGGAGGAGGGGAAAAGGGGCGGGAGGGGTGGGAGCAGGGGGCGGAATAACGGTAAAAAGCACAGCTGTGACGTAGTGGGCCAAAAGGGCCTGCTAGACTACTAATATATTTGAAGACTTTGAATCAAATACATAATATTTATGATGAGTTAGGCTTATTCTACCTAAGAGTTTAAGGCCTACCCAATAATTTGGCTACCCTATCGTCGGTACAGCTGGTTGCAATCTTCAGATAGTTACTTATTCTAAGGCGTTAGGAACTTGAACGTTCATTGCCGCACCTACTAATTACGCCACCTATCCCTATCCTTTATCCTCTCATCTACGAATGATCTCTTCCCATTGTATTTGCCAGTCAATATTCTGAACACAGTTCTAGATAGTTCTTTTTGCACTTCATGTCCTGCGCACATAAGTCTACAAGTCTTGACTATATCATCAATGAGTTGTGATGCATACTAGGTATGTATTTCATTCATATGTAACCCCCTTCCATTCGACAGTAGCCTCATCCATTTTTGGACCTAATATCTTCCTAAGCACTTTTTTCGAACACCCTATATTTGTTCTTGTCATGTAAGTTAAGAAACCATGTTTTAATCCCATAGAGAATAACCGGTAAAATCATTTTATATATCCTGAGTTTTACATTGCTTGAAAAGGAAATATGTCAACAACTTAACGACCGAGTAATAGCAGGCCTTTCCCGACTTTATTCTTTTCATAATTTCACATCTAATATAGATTAAATATTTATGATAAATATTTGAACTCATTAACGCTATTAAATTATATATGATTAGCATTAATCTCTAAACTAGTATCTGTCTGATACCGTTTAATGTCAACTCTTTCCTACACTCTTGCATTACCATAGTACCATAATATAAATATAAATTAAAAAGTAATGAGGATAAGGCATATGCTTGTTTCAACCTATTATGTGTTCCAAAATTATCTTATAAGTAACGTCTAGCCCATACCCTGCCACGCGTTTCAATCAAAAAGTCCCACTTATCTAGTGAAAAATAATATTCTTGAATCTTGCACTTATAATATTGGTGCAACTACTAATCATTCAACTTATGTAAAAAAAACTCTTTTCTTCATCTAACTCCGAATATAAAACATAGAATTTAAACTCAACTTTAAATTAATTCTCAATCAAATTAAATGAAGGCCATATGCTGCATCGAGTCTTTATTGTTTGATGTCTTTGATGTCAAACTTCAACAGAGAATCACTGAAAGCTCGTGAGGATATAACTTTCTTACAGAATTACTGATTGGGTAAGACGTATGGGATCGGAAGGGGAGGGGCCTAGAAATGGTTTTCACTCCTTTAAAAACACTGTCTTTAACCCTGATAATTTTTATGACTTTAATTAATAACCAAAGAGCAGAAAACTTTAGACCTGCCTTTTTGAGTGCATGTCTAAAATCTATTTTGTAAGATGATGTGTCCAAGGGTGTTAAACGTGGCATGTCTCCACAAACAAATAAAGTCGCCTTCCGTAACAACAAAGAGAGATGGATCACGGAAACAGTAGATGGTGCTAGATACCGGACAGCTCTTGCGGAAATATCATAGTTTGTAAATATCAGTTTTTTCAAGAAGAAGTGAAATTTTATGGTAATATTTTCAACATCTATTCTAAAATACTGTATCGATGTTTTTAAGGTGTTATATTTTTTGTAATAAGCCCGTAAGTTTTCTTTTGAATAATGTCAATATTATTGATATTTGATCACTGTTAAGATCATAGAGGGAATGTATATATAAAAAGTACAACATCAATATAAATTATCAACATCCTTCTTATCATGATCAAAACGTTTCCGAAAAGAAATTTGCGAACATATAAACAGTCTTGAAGAGATCCGTTTATTCACACGGCTCTGCATTTACACGCCAAATGAAAAGGGCTAATCACCTTAACTCTCTTTTTTATTTATAAAAAGCTTGTGCTTATAAAGGCCACTCAAACCTCTCTTCAACATTCAGTATTATGAAAATCAGAAATTTAATAATATTTTTACTGGTCACTCGTAACGCAAATTTAGAGATAAATCTAAACATAAATTAATTTAGAATAGAGACATTATCTACTACAAAATAATCTTACTTCTTACTAATAATATAAATGCGAAAGTTTGTGTGTTTGGATGTTTGTTGCTCAATCACGCCAAAACTGCTGAATGGATTCGAATGAAACTTTGTACGTTGGTAGAATATGTCCTGGAATAACATATAGGACTATTCCCAACCTTTGATTTTAAATAATAATTAATATATGATTATAATGTGATTGAAATGATGTTATTTAAGAATTTGTGATTTAATATTTTTTAATTAAAGTAAATAGTAATTAGTGTGACGTAGTTTCATACTAATAAATAATAAATATGTGATTTTTTTGGCAATATATTTCGAAAAACATATTATTTCATTTATTTATTTATATTACTAATTATGAAAGTAAAAATAAAAAATAAAAAATTTATAATTGATAACTTAAATAATATATATTTCTTTTATTATGAATTATTTAAAGTTAAAATTAAAATACGGCAAAATTATTTACAGCTAGAACTGAGAAAAACGCATAGATATTTGAAAAAAAAAATTGATTTATGACCAAAACAGTTTAGTTAAAAATTAAAAGATGTTATCAATTATTGTGGGCGAAGCCGCGACGGGTAAAAGATAGTATAAAAAAAAACAATGATGGCATACAAAGAACAGTAGGCCTATTTAACAAATGTATGATTCTAAACAATGTAATTTGGTAACGGTTGAACTTCTAATATATTTCAAACTTTTGTTCTTTCACAGATTAAAAACATTTAATTGTGATCAACTTGTATTAACATGTTGATGAAAGAAAGTTCTTCACCCAACACTCATTGCATTATCTTATTAATGTATGACCAAGGGAAAAAACTGGAGAAAATATGTTAACTTATTCACAACTCTTGAACTATAGAGGTTTGAGATCAAATAGTCACCAATTATTCTTTTTTTTTTATCTATGCACTTGTTTAAATAATACAATACATTTACTGGCTTGGCTCAATATCTGAATTATAAAACTAATTTAATTTAGAATAGAGACGTTATCTTCTACAGAATGAGATAAATTAAAACAATGATGACATTACAAAGAACAGTAGGCCTACTTAACAAATGTATGATTCAAAATAATGTAATTTGGTAACTTTTGAACTTCTGATGAATTTCAAACTTTTGTTCTTTCACCGATTACAAACATTTAATTGTGATCAACTTGTATTAACATGTTGATGGATGAAAGTTCTACACCTAACACTCATTGCATTATCTTAGTAATGTATGACTAATGAAATAAGTGGGAGAAAATATGTTAACCCATACACAACTCTTGAACTATAGTGATTTGATATCAAATAATCACCAATTATTCTTTTTGAATTTATACTTCTTTAGGCGCGTTATGAAAAATGATGAGAGTGAAATTTTAAGATGCGCGCGCATCACTGTAACACAAAAGTAACAGGTTGAAGCTAAACCGCTCATCAAGTCTCGAAAAAAAAGCTACCAACAAAATAGAAATAGAATCTCTGTTAGTCGCGCATGTTGGTACGCTCATAGAGAAATGTATACTATGTTATTCCTTTCTCTATGGTACGCTCGTCGCCTCTGATCACTGTTTTCATATATATAATATTTATCCACATGTTTCTAGTTTCTACATTCACAACACGTGTTTTAGTTTCATACAAGTGCGAATTATATATGTGCTAATAAATTATATTAAGTAGTGATTTAAATTGAATATTTTGATTAATATTATTTACTATTCATAAATATTAGTAAAAAAAATGGTGCTTATAGACTTTTTCAAGTGCTCCAATATAATTGAGGTTAACTATCCGTATGTATTATTTATTGATATAAATTAAAATATTATTATTTAACATAATTAATACTAAATATTATTTAATGATGCCAAAGAAGTATAACTTCTCACGTGAGTACATAAGTATACACAGCCATTTTTTTAAAATTATGCACTTGATTAAATAATACAATATATTTACTAGTGTGGCCCAAGGGGTTTGGTTGGAAAGATACCCAGCTAATTCACGTACATCATTCAGTCGCTAACGCTTCCTCATTGGTTTGTAAGTCGTAATCGCTAATAGCTCTCAATTTCACAGAAAAAATACCATAAGAATAATTTTGAAATGGTCAGAAGTAATAAGTCTTAGTAGAAAATAATGAAGTTTTAGGTTCAAGCAAATCACGAAGTTTTTGGTTAAAATTAATATTTTCTCTCGATTTAGTGCAAAGATAAATGTGTAATCCCTAAGCTCCAAACTAGAGGGATTCAATACATAAATATAAACAAAATCTACAGTTAAAGAAAAATAAAATAGAATATAGAGGAGCGCGCAGAGTGAATATCCTAAAGTTGTGAGTTATAAAATGCTGGACATTTATCATGTCCCCAGCGCACGCAACTCACTCTTGTGAGTAGCGGGAAACAACGGTCCACCTTCACAGGTTGCCTAACATATTAATATATAAAAAAGGTTGAAGGCAAATCCCTCGCACCTTTTCTAGACATAGGGATAATATGGCGTAATTATTTAATGGAATAAATTCAAGTCTTAGAATCTTTTAGATTTAATTTATGCCAAACTTTATTAAACAATAAGCATATTATTTGAAGAGCATTTAATAATTCAGTTATATATATATTATCCAATAAAAACATTGTTCCATAAATATTTACTCTTTTCCTTCTAATCATTACGTTATTTATTATGTACCCTAAACATATTACGTAAATACAAATATTGATGCATAACATTAATTTAATATGATCATACGTCATACGGTAAATGATCTCTCCTAACTAACAAATTTTTGATGTTGCGAAAATGCCACATGTTACTAAAAGTTTTAGTTCCATCAAAAATACCTAATGCCAATACCATTTAACTTTAACGCTAATAACCTACTAGCGTAACTCACAATAGCCTTCGCCTATGTCCTAAACAAGGATTATAGTACAATTATAAATATCGAGGATATTTCCTAACATTACCCCTTTAAGTTTGTTTATTTGTTACTATTTTGGCACAAAATAGATATTAACAAAACTATCCTAAAAATAACAATCGAGAAACTAGTAAAAAAATAAATAAAGTTAAGTTGATCTATATAATAATCTAGTGCAATACTCCATTCTACTAATATTGAAAATCTCGGCACCATATTTCAAACACTTTCCCACCTTAATGTTTACCAAACCCAAAATGCCACATTTGCAATAGAGACGAAATAAAGTTAATTGGTTGAGTATAAAGTTCGCGCATAATGCCTAATATCCATAACACAGAAAATGTCTGTGTTTACAATACTCTCATTATAAAGTAAATCAAAAGACGAAGATTTACGCAAATACTTTATAATTAAATTTGATAAACGATCTAAAAAGAATTTTGACTAGTTCCCATAATTTACATTTAAACCGAAATTGGATTTTATTCTTACATTAACGTAATATGTACTTTACGACCGGACGCTTAGTCCTACATGGTCGCAGCCATGTCCAAGAGTGACGTCTTCCTCGACGGATGGTCTTTTATATGGCACACTCATCGAACAGGATAGGCACAAAGGAAGGGGGCGCGCCGGCAGAAGAACATTCTATATTATTCTGGCAAAGCCTGGCAGTTACCATCTTCTTCTCGTTTCTTGAAGTTGGGCGGATTGATCGTGGTCGTGGTGGTGCCGGGCTCTAGTGGCGAGAGGCGGAACTTGGCTCAGTCTTGGCAGTTGTTCGCTTGTGGTTCGTGTAGTCGGATGTTAGTTTGCGTAAGGTGCTCGGCAAGATTAGTGGTATTGGGTAAGTGATGTTTATACTTGACAGTCCCCATTCTGTTGACTTGGAGCAATAATTGCTACAAATGTACGTTGCCCAAATCAGAATGTCTCGCTCTTTTAGCTAAAAATGTGAAAATTTACTGAAAGGTCGTTAGACTATAGAAACGAAATAATATTCATGGTTGCAGAAACATAATAGTTAAATAGCAACACATTCTAACAAAGAAAGCAAATCCTCATTCCCCATACCTATGTTTAAAACTATATATTTTAATATCAATTTGAAAATTATTGGTTTATAAAATATATTTCATTTAAAATTATTTTATATTAATAGTCCTACATTTATTCAATGATAAATAATATCGTAACACCCATAGTTTTGTATATATCAACAACATTGTTGATATTCGTTTATGTTAACATCCCTTAAAGTCATTTTATCGATAAAATAAGTCACGTCATTTGTTTTGTAATATTAAAAAGTGTCTGAATATAAATTTTAATCCAAAACTTTATAGCTGAAATCAAAAAAACCTCTTGTAAACTACCCTTAACTTTAGGGATGAATTGATAATTCCAAACACACCTATTTATAACCTGTTAACTACCCTACATACCAGGTCTCAACATTCGGTAAAATGGTCTCAGCTCTTGGCCAAGACACATACAAGACAGACAGAATCGAAAAATGCCCATTTTTTGTTTCGAAAGCATATATTATTATTATTATTAGCATCGCGTCTTACTACCCGTTTGGGTTATACGCACTTACGCTAATGTGTAATGGTAGGGTGATTGTGAGATGAAATGGAGGACCTACAGTTTAACGTGGAATCCGAAACATGGCGGAGGCCTGGCATTCCCCACATTCACAAGATGTCTTGTCAGAGGTGAAGGAAGGGTTTGGAAATCAGATAAATCTGTGCCGTGACCGAGGATTGAATTCGAAAGCATATAAAACGAAAAGATTCATCGTAATCTCGAGGTCAAAAAAGTACAAATACAAAGTTATTTCTTTATGTCTATAAAAATAATTTTAAAATTATACAGATCTTATATTTTCTGAAACCTTCGTGACTCCGAAGATAGAAAATATTGATCACACCTCCCCTCGGTGACCAATGAGTGAAACGTGTACAAGTACAATTAATGATACCGGTCAAATATAGTAGCAAATACACATACTCATTTTACGTTGATTAGAACTTTAGTTATTCTAGATCACCGCATGGCTGTGTTCCCCAATAATACATTTTGTTTTAAATGACTTATATCAACCAATACATACAAATAATAGTTGAATTTCCTTGAAAAGCCCATCCAAAGATCTGTATCATAACGTCTTCTTTCTCTCTTTAAATTATCCAGTGCTTTTAAAAAAGAACGGTTCGAGTCAAAAAAACAATTTATTTTGGTTTTGTATTCAAAGAGCTAATTTAATATATACAATTTTTAGATTTTTAAAAGAAAAAGTGATCTGATACTGTAAATTTTTGAGTCTGTTTTACTGACTGGTGAAGGGACACACAACATGAAGTTATAAATACCGATGCATATAATATGAAAATATTCTTGTACTCACAAACATAGTTTGATTTAAGTTATTTACAGTACTTAAGAAAAAAAAAATAGTTGTACTAAATAAAATAAAACACAACAATAATATTTATCTAGGAAACCACTTGAAATACATCATGTTTCCTGGCAACAAATACTAATCATTGCTTGATTTAAATAAACAAAATAATGTGTTAAATGAAGCTGAGATTTATAAAGAATATATACGAAAATATTACACGTAATACTGTAATATAATATTAACCACGACCTTTTGGGAGCCTCACATACGAGTATAAAATAATAAAAAGACAATAAGTGATATAATCACCAAAGATACTCTGCCATCTACTCAAGGTATTCCTTGTTAAAAATACGTACTTTCTGTAGGAATCTAACACATTGGTACCTATTTATTATATTGATACTTTATAATGAGTCGATAAAGGATATCTGAAACAGTAATCAACGTACTCGTGTTTTAATCCCTTCAGTTTATGAAGTATTTATTAAAGCGTTAGGTTAACAAATTTGCAACCGTAAATACAACAGAAGCAGTTCTATCCGGTCACTCTTAAATAATATAGAAAAAAAAAAGGATTTTTTTAAGAACAAAGAAATTAAATAATTAACTAAGATCATTGACGTACATTTAAAAAACAGGAGTGCATGTTTTCATTTTTAAATTGGAATCTGGAAAAATTAAGTAAGTTGATAGTTAAAATTTGAAAAAATAAATGAAAGTTTGAAAACTTTGTTATTTTTTTATTTTACCTTTTCAATGCCTGCTTTGTGTTTGGGGAGATTTCAGTTAAAGCTTGAATATCCGGCTTTATGTTCGTCAAGTTCAGGCGCAAGTCTCCTTTGAGGCAAATGTCCAACTTATTTCTTTGTTTTGTGAAGAGTTGGACAACAGAACTAAATCCTTTTTCAACTAAATCTGTTGACGGGAACGAGATGAGAAGTGGTTCAGTTTTTCCCAACAATTGTGGATAAGTGTCCATAAGCTTCACCCAGACTAACTCGTTACCGCTCTGCTTGAAAATGATTTTCGCCTCACAGTCATACTTCAGATCTAGAAACTCTGTCTGCAAAGAGTTAACAAGCTTATACACAGCTTCAAACGAGAATGGATCTAGAATAAAATCCGGAATCTGTACCTTGGTCAATTCTCGATTCTATGTCAGTTTATAACTGGTCAAGGTGATCAGTAGAATTTAGGATGTTGTCTTCTGGGAGATCAGGAGTCTCGTTAGCTGACACTGAACTCTTTTTAAGGGTCGGAAACAGAATTAGCTCTTTATGGCCAATATTTACCTTGTGAATATCAAACTTGGCGATAAATGATGAAATAATTCCTTTGGCCTTGATAAGGTTCATCTTGTTTCCCAGAAGCCTTATATTGACTTCGTTCATTTTTTCGTAAATATCTGTAAGGTACGCAAGTGCCAACTTGCGATTCTTCATATTCTTACTTAATACAGGATCAGACGTGTCGAGAAACTCAGTAAACGTGTCAAATAATTCGAAGAAACGGCGCAAACAGTTTCCTTTGGAAAGCCACCTCACGGCCATATGTAAAAGCAAGCGTTCGAATTCCTCATCATTTTCATGGCAAATTTGTCGGAACAGGCGGTCATTGAGGGAATTGGTTTTGATCTCGTTGACACCAGTAATAACCAGTTGTAGGGTTTCATGCAGGACACCACTCAATTTTTTCACATTTAAGTGTTGACGATGAATGACACAGTGAATAGTGATGACCTCTGGCACTTCTTTCTTAAGGTGAGCTAGAAACCCAGCATGACGACCTGACATGGCAGGAGCATCGTCTGTTGCGTAAGCGCTCACGTATCTTAGGGTAATCTTGCACTATTTTAAAAATCAACGATACCTTCATATCAGTGATCAAAGTTCTAGCAAACAACATTTCTTCGGTAATTTCCTTTTGTTCATTGATAAACCTCACATAAGCTAATAAAATTGCTTTGTTGTCAATCACAGCTGATTCATCAATCTGCAACGCAATTTTTTTTTCAACAAATTGATGAGTTAGTTTGGATTCAAAGTCCGTGGCCATTTCGTCAATTCACCTGGAAACAGTATTGTTGCTAAAAGGAACCGATTGACTTTTCTTATTACTAGGGACCTCTGCTAGCATGATTAAACCATATTTTTGGTAGCTGGTAAAACATGAGTTTTTCCAATTGTAAGAGGGTTAACACATTTAGCGATCAATAAAGACACCTCGTAAGAAACAAGAAGACCTTTGTCAAGATCGGTTGCTCGTTTTTTAAATAATTCACTTACATTAGGCCGTTTATCAGCTTTAGCTTTGAGTTGTTGTAAATAACTAAGTTCTTTACTCACTTTATCACTGTGTACTCTTGATAAATGATCATTCTTCGCGAAGGCTTCATGTCTTCATGGCTTCATTACTAGTGAATGTTTTATCGCACAAATCCAATGTGGAAACTGGACATTTTGCGGTGACGCGATAAACAGAATTTTAAATACTCAGCTGAGTATTGACGACACCTCGAAGTTCTCCAGATTAAACGTCTCCTTAAAGAAACACATAGCACACCCTAGATATAATGGCAAAAAAGATTACAGGTAAAAATGACTAATCATTGATGAAACATGAAAAGGAAATAATTACCTATACTTCATAAGTTTGCCTAATATACCAACCCAAGGTGGTTCATAAACTCCTGTAATAATCGATTTTATTGATTACTAATCTAATAAAACATGAAAAAAATATATTAACATTAATAAAATCAGGGGATCCAGAGAAATACAAAATGAAAGACCCTGCATTAATTAAAAATTGTTTAAGTGCACTTAAACTACCAACATCAAGTTGGGGTTAACTTAATATTAAATAGGTATTTATACTACACAAAGTACTCCCTTGCACCATACCGGTTCAATCAATGCTTATTTGCTGTTTTGGCGGGCTTCGGTAGAGGTCCTCTTCCAAGCGCGGGTTAGCTGAAGTATGTGTGTGTACAGGCATTGTTTTTGCACTCTTAAGATAAGTATTCACTTGAGCATTTTACTTGGAACGAAAAGAACAAGCCTATCAATCCGAACGATCTCAAACAAATGATTCTTTAGAATACTCCGAGCATTCAAATCGTTTACTGGTACTCGGCTTGTTCCCGCCAATTTCACCACGAACAGGACAACTCGGGCTCAGTCTCAAAAATGATTTGATAGTGGCAGAAGGTTCTTTCTTTGTGCTGTATGTATTGATTAAAAAGAATAAAAAGAAGGACACGTAAATTTGGATAAGGTGAACGTTTTGTAGGTGTCAAAATACAAAACATTTAAGGGGATTGGACTTAGGACATTTACCAAATTTCAAACGAATATCATCTCAGGACACTGAGATTTTGGTTAACCTTGTCAGCCATAAAATTGCTAATAAGGACACAAGGATGGTAAAGCAATAACGGTGAAAGCTCATTTGACACTAACGTTACGGGTTTTTTCAGCAACTCATTTGCAAGCTTGCAAAATCTCAAATATTCTTATGTCACCGTCGCATCTCCATCACTGCAAACACTCCAAACGGTACAAACAGATGCTAAAACACATATCCACTGAGCAAAGGCGAAAAACTGACTTACTTTGAGCATTCCCAAAAAACCGACTGTTGTTCGGTTCCATTCAGCGTGTGTTCTCAGAGTGGTGCGCATTTGAGCATTTTACTCTGAACGAACCGAACGCGGATGAACGAATGTTCAAGTGAATATGCACTGTTATATATTCAAACAAAACAAGCACAAGATTAATGAGGGGGAAAAAAAGGTCTGGATAGCTCGAGTATGTTCTGGAAGTGACAGTCTAGGCTTCAGCCTTTGGTGCCCTACCGCGCCACATCACTTATCTGACAGTCGAGAGCCATGTTTTCAAAATGAGCGGTTTAAAACGAGCATCTAATTGGCTGGAGACGGACGTCTAGGATAACGTCGTAGAGATAATATCAGAGAGATAGTGAGTCAAAAGCTGTTTTGTATGTTGTTAGAGTGACTCTTATACTGCTGTATTCATAACAATATAGTGTGTTTTTTAAAATGAATTTCATTGAAGGAAATTTTTCATCTTTATATCCGAAAAGTCAGTGGGAGTGAAATAAATCTAAAGTTGACAAGTCATTTACATCGCCATTCATTCTATATGTCAAATATATTCAAAGATATGTATGATACAAAGGTTGGTAATGACCTTGCTACTGATAAACTTGATAATTATATAATTACCTTTTATTATCGTGTTTTTTCACTTTAAAATATCTTCTCAAGTGTAACAGCGAATTACTATTAATCCTGACTTATTTTGATCTAAAACAATATTTTTAAAAACTCAAAGAATGTTTGATACACTTTAAAGAATATGTACTTCCTCAGTACATCTTTTAAATACTTTGATAAGCCAATACTAGTTACATAAATTACAAGGAAAAGGAAAATTATGATATAAGACAGAACAATGAACAATTAATCACTCGCCAAAGACTTGTGTGTACCTTATTCTGATATGTTAATCCTAGATCCCGTATCCAATCGTGTTTAAGTAGATCCTAGATCCTGTATCCAACTTAGTTTAAGGAGATCCTAGATCCTGTTATCATTGCTTTGTTCTATTTTGCTGTTGCCAAAAATATTCGCCGTTGAGATGATAAAAATGTATCAATATAATAATAAACTTGTTCTTGCAATATAAATATTATTTAAATATCTACAAGTTATGGCCCAGATATGAGCTCAAAATAAATTAAGTAACTGATTCTAAAACTGTAGTAGGTTACTGTAGTTTAAATGAAAGTATTGAGTTTTGCTTGATGATTGTGAAAGTGTTCTAGTTCACGCTGCTAGTTAAAAAATGAATTGATTTTCGTCATAGTGAATTTTGTAAGCTATCGTATCGAGCCACTTAAAAAAGATAACTACGATACTTGGAAGCTTCAAGCACAAGAGGTTTTGGTAAGAAGTGGGTTATGGAAATGTGTTTCTGGTCAAGAAAAATGCTCCACAACCAATGATTATGACGTAATGAAATGGAAAGAACAAGATCTCAATGCAAGGTTAGATCTAACCTTAATTATATCACCCAGTGAACTTATACGTATTAAGAACTGTAAGTTTTCAAAAGATGTGTGGGTTACGTTATCAAAACTTTATCAAAGTAAAGCTACCACTAGAAAAGCCACTTTATTGAAACAATTGATCCTTCAGAAAATGAAAGAAGGTGACGACGTACGTAATCATTTAAATAAATTCACAGACGCTGTTGGTAGGCTTGAATAGTTGGAAATCAGCATAAATCCTGATATTTTAAGTATAATGATGCTTTATAGCTTATCTAAATCCTTTGAAAATTTTAGAGTAGCAATTGAGTCCAGTGATAACGTGCCTACCCCAGAGGACTTAAAAATCAAAATAATTGAAGATTTGAAACCACAAGCAAAAATTTAATTGTGACCTCGGACGACACTTTTTTCAGAAATATCTAAACAAATAAAAGAACAAAGATTGTTCAAGTTATTTGCAAAAACCTACCAATGTTCCCTCAACCTCTCAATTGAAATAGAAATGCCACAAATGTGGACGGATCGGCCATAAGGCCGTGAACTGTTGGAGTTAACATAAAAAAGAGGAGTCAACTCTCAAAGTGGAAGAACAGTGCCTTTTCTTCTAATTCCGGTGGGTCTGAATCTTCATCATGGTGCATTGACAGCAGATGCACTTCATATGTGTGTAGACATAAAGATATTTTCAGGATTTTGTACAAACCCTTCATGGGACTCTTAAACTGGTCCTTGAGAATCATACAGCTTCTATTATTTGTACTGGCCTAGTTAGAATCAAAATGCAAGATTCGAACAAAATTAATTTGCCTAACAGATTGTTTGTATCAGGTCTGACCACAAACCTACTATCAGTATCCAAAGTGACTGATAAAGGGTTCGAAGTCTTGTTCAAAAAGAAAAAAGCATCAGTGATAGGTTTTCATGGCAATACAGTATTAGAAGCTAGGAAGTAAAATGGGCTATATTAAGTTGATTTTAAAGCTGTAGAAGTAATCAATAAAGTGCATGAAGAACATGAAATAGAAAAATGGCATAGAAAACTTGCTCACTTAAATGAAGTAGATTTAAAGTTGGCGTGCAAAAATGCAAAATTTGAAGGCTTAGATTTCAATAAGAGTGATACATTGAGTGATTGTGAGGTATGTATCAAAAGTAAATTTACCTGAGCCCCTTTCTCTGCAAGAGAATTTACAGAAAACCTCAAAGTTTGGGAAATAGTGCATTTGGATATTTTTGGCCTTATGCGTGTCAAATCCCCTGGTGCATCAATATATTTGGTAACCTTTACATATGAGTAAATGCGCTACAGCCAAGTTTATTTCTTAAAAAATAAAAATGACGTTCTAGAATTTTTCAAATTATATAAAAACGAGGTTAAAATTTTTTACAGAAAAAAAATAAATTTTTGCAATCTGATAATGAAACCTCAGAACACTGCAACAAAGATTTTGAGAGTTTTCTAAAAGAATGTGGAATTTAGAGCCAGCTGTATACACCACATACCTCTCAACAAAATGGCTTTTCTGAGAGGATGAATAGAACTATACTAGATAAAGCTCGATGTCTCATGTTGGAGTCAAACCTGTACCCATAATTTTGAGCTGAGGCAATTCACACAGCAAACTACCTGCGTAATAGGTATCCATCAAGGACCCTCAAAGGTAAATACCTTTTCGGAAATGGGTAGAAAGAGTTCCATCGGTTCGACATCTTCATGTAATTGACAACAAAGCATTCGTTTTGAACAAAATAATTGGCAAAGCAAAATTTTCTTCCAGGACAGATGAAGGAATTTTTGTCGGATATTCTGAAATTTCGAAAGATTATAAAATATGGATACCCAATGAATGGAAAATCAAAATAACAAGATATGTCAGCGTTTTGAACCAAAAAAATTCTATGACTCAAAGGAAAGAAGAGGAGAAAACGATGTAGTAATAGATGATCAACCTAATGAAGACAACAAGGAAGTTATTAATAAATAAAATATTGATGAAATATCAAGATCTAATAGACATCTCAGACCAAGAAGCGCAAGATCCAGATGAAAACCAAGTACACTCAAGGACAAAACGTAACATAAACTTACAATTTGGATGGATGATGTGTCAGCCTATTGTGATGTTAAAGATGCATTAGAAGGAGGTGATAAAGAAGCATGGCAAAAAGCTATGAAAGAAGAAATAAAATCTCCCTTAATTAATTGAAAGTTGGGAAAATGTAGATCGAGAAGAAGGTGACAATATAATAGGTAGCAAAATGGTATTAAAAATAAATATACGGCCAATGGGCAGCCAGGTACACGGCATGAAGTTACAGAAGAATCCTGGAAATATCAAAAAAATATTTATCAAAACTTTATTGGTTCACTCATGTATCTGTCTGTGGCTACTAGGCCAGACATAACACACACAGTCAGCTTCTTAAGACAGTACAACGCCTGTTTTGAGAAAGAGCATTGGATGGCTGCCAAATGAGTTTTGCTCTACTTAAAGGGAACCAAAAATATCGCATTGGTTTTCAAGAAAACTAGTAAACCACTTATTGGGATGGCAGATTATGACTGGGCAACTGGAGAAGATAGACGATTTTATTCAGGAAACTGTTTCAAGTTTGCATTGACTTCCATCAACTGGGAATAAAGAAATCAGGGAACTTTGGCTCTGTTTACAGTGGAAGCAGAATACATGTCAATGACAGAAGCAGCAAAAGAAGCAATACACTTAAAACAGTTATTACACGACATGGGTGTGCCTCACTAATCAATTGAAATAATTAATGACAATTTGTATGCACAAAGTTTGAATAAGTATAACATCATAAGCTCAAAGTCCAACCATATCAGCATTAGAGAACACTTCATTAGATAAAAAGTACAGGTTAGAGACATCATAATCAACTACAAGCCAACGGAGACTTTTGAAGCTGATGTTCTCACTAAGACATTAGCCTCTCCTAGGCATAGTCAATTAGTATGTGCTCTTGGACTTGGACAACGAGTCTGACGAGTTAGGGGGTGTGTTGAAATAAGATAGAACAATGAACAATTAATCACTCACCAAAGAATTGTATGAACCTTATTCTGATATGTTTATCTTATATCCTTAATCCAACTCAGTTTAGGGAGATAAAAGATCCTGTCATAATTGTTTGTTCTATGTTGCTGTTGACAAAAATATTAGCCATTTTTATGCTTAATATGTATCAATATAGTAATAAACTAGTTCTTGCGATATAATTATTTTACAAAAGACCTATCGGGAAAAACAGTAGTTTTAAACAAAAATCTGACTCATTCAGTGAATTTTCAGCTTTTATTTCTTTATTTACATTGTGAAAGAAACCCTGATTGTGTGATGGTTTTATTAATTTAAATAAGTGGTCTGAGGTCAGAATTCCTGGCTGCAGAATCAGTTTTCTCGGGGTCAGTGGCTACAGAATCACTTTAAAAGGTGGGCAAAGGAGGGAAAGGGGTCATACAACATATCAAGAGAAAGGAAAAAGATTTAAAAATAAAACTTGTTGGTTACCATAAGTTTCTGGTTGGCGTTGCAATGCATCATGGGTATACAAACATTTCTTGTATCTTGTAAATTTCTGCACCATTCAAGCAGAATTTGTTCTTTATTTTCGGCAAATGTGTGAATAAAACTTGAGATGCCGTGAAGAGTGTGACTCTCTTTCTAAACTTTTATCTAAACTGATTAAATTGTTAAGAGAAGCGGCTTCTGTTATATTATTATAAATTACCTTGTGAGAGCAGTAAAGATGAAGTAGCCTTCAAACTAGGATCGATGCTAAGAGCTACTGTCATATAAAATAGTCCTGAACCACTCTACGATTCGTGGGTCAGTGTATTTCACCATTAGCAATGATTATGAAATAGTTTAATTATTATAAATAATATCTTAGACTCATGCATAACACTCTTCTTATATAAAACCAACTTTATAATTCCTTTTAGCAAAGTAGTCATAGATACAAAACAATCTCGGAGATATTGTTAAATTGTGTTTTATTTTCAAATTTGTATGTATTAGTGTGGTAGATAGGGAGACGAGCCAAACCAAATAAACCGGCCCGAATAGCTTCCTCTCTTTCCTCACCATCCCTTCTCTCTAAACTCTCTAATTATCTTCTTCCTCTCTATATCTGTGTGTCCTCTAACCTTCCACACAGTTATTCTTGTGCAGAACCATAGATTCTCCGTCCGATCCAAATCATCTTCAAGGAATTTAACTGTCATGGCAGTGTTTTTATCCATGACTACCAATTTCCCTAGTATCAGAGGGAAAATCTAACGGGTCCATACTTGATCAGCTGGTGAGTCCTCCAACCCGCCAAACTCCTCACTTCTCTTCTTCAACAAAACTAGATTCGGTAGGTTTTAACCTTCACCCACACAGATTATTTGTTTCTTATCTCTTTCTTGCCTTCAAAATGGTAGTTATAAATGGGGTCAGCGTTTGGGCACGAGCAATCAAAAAACGCAATCAGTTTTTTAATGAACTTATGATTTCAGTTTCAGTTCCTGGCCAAAACTAATGGTTGATGGATAAACCTTCTGATTGATTTTTTAACAAAATGATTTAGCTTATTTTTACCCCCTTATCTACCTGTTCCAATTAAACACAGTAATTGTTAATTGTATACAATAAAGTGATGCAGTGTAATCTACAATGAAAAAGAAACTAATCACTGGGACCGCTTCTTTATCGAGATACTAAGAGAGACAGATCAAATAAAAACTACTATTATGTCATAGAGTCTTTTATTGACCTGTGTAGTGGAACATTGCACGTTTATATGAGATGTTCGACTGAGGTGTACATTGGAAAATGTGAGGCATATCCCGAATAGTATTCCCAGCATCAATATTTGCATTCTGCAGAGTTCTTGTGTTGTACTCTTGGGAGTCCACATTTCCCTTCATGTAGTACCACAAACTGAAGTCCCAAGGTGTGAGATCGAGAGATCATGCAAGCCATGCGGCAGACCCATTACGTTCAAACAAATTTCCTTGGATTTGGGTTTCGTTGGACAACTAAACATGATAAATATTTACGAGCAGAAGTAATGGAGTTTTTTCTGTCAGAAACTCACCAAAAATTAATATGTGAGGTTGTCAAGACTGGTTGTTGCGAAAGAAAGACAGGAGAGTCAGTGCGTGGAATGGCAACGTGTGGACGTGAATGAGAGATGTGCGAGCGTGTAACGTTTCCCGTCCCATGAATCTCTCCTCCAATATTTAGCCTGACCCGCTAAATAAATTATTTTTTTATTGTGGAAGCATGCCCACAGTAATCGGATACGTCCTGGGATGCGTGGACGTTAACGGTGCCTACTTACCCCATGTGGCGCAACAGTACATCCGACAGCGCTATGATCTATCCATGGCTTACAAGAGAACTTGAGCGGTGAACTGTGGTTGAGTTATATGAGAAGAGTTTGAGTCAGTGTTTTGCGGTACGGATTCGTGTGTGTACGTGTGTTGGACTTGAATGCCTGGGTTGTGAAGACCCTCTGTCTCCGTGGGGAGAATTTGGAGCGAAGTTTTGTGGAAGGGGGTCTGGGTTCGACGTCTTGGTACGGGAGTTTGGTTCTCGGACTGGGTACGGTCAACCACGGACAACATCAGCGGTACTCCTTCACTGGATGCATACTCGGGGCTAGTGACCAGAGGCACTCGCGAGTGACCGACCAACTGGACACCCCTGAAGTTCCACGTGAAGTGTATGGTTACGCGCAGGACTCGCAGAGACCGAAGTTCTATATTTGTGTTCTTTTTTTTCCCCGCAAAGACGATGGTATTTGAATATGGACTTTAGATGTCACTATTTTAGAAAGTGACTGTTGTGTTTATTGTAGAGTAGCGTTAGGTTTAGTTGAGATGTGCACTTTACTTAATTTTTTTTGCAGTGGCCACTCGCAGCTCCCAATATTTATATTTCCTGAAGTATGTGTCAAGTCAATAAATTGTTTTCCGTGATAAAATTTGTAAAGTAGTTTACTATTTATTTTAAACTAACCTATTAAGGTTTCGACTTGTATTTTCACTATTTAAATAATTATATGCTTCACACATTCTATTCATGCTTATAACTTGAATCTATTGTTTAATGAAATTAAGACGAAGGCTTAACCAAACATTAAATTGGAAATAATTTAACCAAAATAATGTGTGAATTTAAAAATTAGATAAGGAATAATTTTGTATATAGCCTGATTTTTTATGGTGTAAGCCCTTCTGGCTTATTGAACAATATTTGTTTTGTTAACTATTATAGCGACCTTAGGAACTCATTTTTCAGGGTTGGGATAGCTCTAATCTATATTAGGAATTATCAGGTATGGCAGATGTGATCATGGTAAACCCATGAAGGCCTATGGGTTTAATGGGGAACCTCGTTGCCTTCCAAGCAGTTTATCCCTGACCAAGAGGTCCCTTATTTGTCCGGGTCTACCTTACTAGGGGGAGTGTTGATCTTCATATCTACATCTGGTGAGCGAATGAATTTCCTCGTTAATGTTCAGACTCACTATCGCCCACGAGGTGGCGCCCAACAATAAACACTCTCTTGGGCTGACCTTAAATTTAGGGGACCATTGCCAATAGCTCTATTACCACGCCCTTCTCCACTGATGCGACGCGGGAGGTGACAAGCGAGGGTCGTGTAAAGTGGTTATGATTATGCAAATGTGCGTAGCACATATTATGTTGGGACAACAAGTATGAGATTATTAGACCATGTGAGGTACAATAAATCAAATGTGGGATGAACACAAAATATCCATTTTTTCGTTTAAATGTGTAACCGGTTTCCCTCGTGTTTAATTGCATAATACCTGATGCGTTATCTAAGTTTGTGATATATATCCGTAAATTTCATAAAGTTACATATCTTGGATTTATATAGTAACTTTAACGGGTTATAAATGCTAATACTAATTTTTTTTAAACAAATTGTCATGGATGATGAGTGATGAAATAATACTTGGAAACGTAGGTACGCCATGGTCGCCATCTTGCTGGCATGCAAAACTTTTACAAAAAAACAACTTTAAGTTAGCACCAAATTAGTTATACTATTCTGAGAACCAGACCATCCGTTATTTGTTTATTTCTTCCTAAAATAAACTGTTGTCATGTCAACAAAACAACTAAAATAATCAAAGTAAATCAATGTAGCAACGTATAGAAAATTGAATAATAGTATTGAAATTTAAGTGGTGTTGGTTAAAGTGAGTAAAAAAAGGGTCAGTTGAAAAATATTAAATAAGTTGATACATAATTGTAATGAATATAATTTACAATGTATCACTTAAAAATATGAAGAACTCCGTGACAACCTACATTATGAATTGGCTCCATATCTTTTGGCGATCATTGATGAAATGGGAATGCACAAAATTAAAAGTCTTCTTTGTTTGATAGCTTTGAACTAATATTAGGTTTGTCATCGATGGAGGATTTCTTATTCATCATGATATATGGCATCAAGTTGATACTTTATATCATATTGTTGCGACATATATTAATTATGTGCATTTACATTTTGGTTCAATTTTTGTATTTTCTGAATATAATTAAATCAGAAAGAATTTAAAATATATGGAACAACAACATCGATCCCCAAAACTTCGTGTATCAACTGAGGCTCCATTTGATAAACTATGAATGTTACGACGAATAAACTAAAATTTAAATACACCAATGAAGTTATGGTTTATTTCAGTCATTTCCGTGGAAACGAACGTACATTATTGGGTCAATTGAAAGAATAATTTTATTGTTGGAGTTTTGTAAATAAGATATTAGATTTATTTTATATATAAATAATACACGTCATATAATATTGTTAAAATAAAATTTTATAAATATAGTCCAGCAAGTACGTAATTGGAAATGATTAAAATATAATTTTTTGACAGTATACAAATTTTCTTAAAGGCTTTAGTCAAATTATATAATTAAATTTAACTTAATTTTTTGATTCCAAGGCTTTGTCTCAGAATTGTAATCGTATAATTATCTTTTATTTATTCTAAACCCTAAATATAGATTGTATTATGATCGTAGCACATATCGGTGGTCACGCAGAATAGACGTTAAGATCGTTTATCTTGTTTTGCCGATGATGGGCCGTTTCGAGCTTGAAATCCGGACTGTAGTTTTGAGTGAGTTTTTGCGTAAATTGTTTCCTAACTGTCGCCATCCATATACTAGTCTACATTATACACAAGTCGAGGTACAAATTACGAAATTAAATAGGATTAAAGCAGCACTCTAATACCAATCACATAGCCATTAATTTTATTTAGAGTGTAAAAAGACTAGACATTACCAAAATCTTCCACGAAAAGAGTGGTCCGCAACCAGTGGGCCGTATGACCATATTTACATAGCAGATGGACCGTATTATGGTACAACATATATTTTATAATTTTTTTTAAATTGTATGAATAAAATAATAATAATAATAAGAGATGTCAAAGACTCAAAATTTCGTATATCTTCGAATACCTAATGGCCGAGTATTTCATTAGAGATTTGAATAACAAACTCTAATAGTTTAACATTAATTTCTATATTCAATTGTGTTTGATTGATAATATAGCAGGGCAGTTGGCATGAGTAAACAGGTAGTCGGTAATCTTCTATGATTAGAGTTAAATACCCTTGTTATTTGTTGTTCTATTAAAATGTTGTTGCTGTTGAGAAATACTGTTTTAATGTGTAGGTTTTCCGTAATATCATATTTAGTCATTTTTAAGAGGATTGTAAAATTTTTATGCAGTTATTAAATTATGTTGATGCCCGAAAAGTTTTAGATGTTTGGCGAATAAAGATGTGCATCTATTGCATTTAAAGTCAATAATGTTTTCATTATATCGAATTGAAAGATATCTTCCAGTCAGTCCAATCTATACAGCCTTACATTCAAATATCAATTTGTAGATAACACTTTTATTTTAGAGTTACGATAGGATGATGGTCATTGCTGAAAACCTACACATTCAAACGTCCATTCTGATCAGTAAGGGGCGGTGTTTGCTCTAAATGCCTTTTTTATTCCTATGCTTTGAAAAGTAGGCTTTTGAGGTATAAGTTTATTTTCGATGATTGCGAAGATAATGTGATAGCTTTTAAAGTGCCTATAAATGCCTATTTCGTTGTTTAGTGCCTATTTTACAAATGGGAGCCTTAAAGTGCTTTTTTCTATCTCTCTCTTCCTCCAACCCTCTTTTCTTTCTAAATACGTGTGGCTACCCCCCCACCCCCAAACCATTCATTATCACTCCTTAGGTTACACCAAGTGGTTACTCGTGATAGGTAGGAAAAACACATGTGTCCAGTGGTCTGATAGGTACAGACTGGTTAGGCCGGCAACAAAGATTTTCTTCTAGCGCACAACAGTGTTAGTTCATTCAGTGGTTGTATATATTACGCTGTTGTTATATGTGTATGTCTGTTCATTAATATTTCTTTGTATTGGACTCGGTGTAAATTATTAAACTAGTAGAAAATGCCTAAAGAAAAATCGTGTAAAAATGTATAATTCAAACAGTGGACTGGGGGTGATAGGCATTTCACAACAGATGGCAAAATAATTTTTTGTCAGCCATGTTCCAAGGAGGTAAGTTATTTTTTAAAGGGGAAATGAAATTATTAATTTTGAAAGTCAATGTTTTTATTAAATATATTGTCTATTGTTTAAAAGTAAATCACGATTATTTACTATTGTGCAAACTAAGTTTCATTTCTTATTGATGGATTTCAATTTTTTTTTAAATATTTAACAAAGCGTAACATTACGATCGACAAAAAAAATCTTGGTTCTCTTGTTAGGTGATGCTTTGTTAATTTGTAGAATCCACATATATTACTGGGTGAAAATTTCCATTTTTAATATTTAGGTATAATACGAGAAGAAGTATCTCCTAGAACAACACAAAAATACTGTAATACATATGAAGAATTCCGGAAAGAAAAAAGGATCTCAACTATTTTTTCCTAAAGTAAACGATACCGATAAAACCCAAGAGCAATTTTCTGCTGACTTATGCTCTGAGATGGTAGCTGCAAATATTCCTAGAAAGAAGCTGGAGAATCCAGATTTCAATGCTTTTCTCAACAAATATACCAACATGAAGATACCGGACAAATCAACTCTGAGGTAACACTACTTGCATTCAACCTATTTATTCGTAAGTTTTTACAATAGCAGTTTTTATTTCTGACATTAAAAAATATTAACTGAATTGTATTGATTTAAACTATTTACAGTAAATATTCTTTTTATTTCGTTCAAGACAGTTGTTATTATTTATTATTATTATTATTATTATTATTTATTATTATTATTAGCACCGCGTCTTACTACCCGTTCGGGTTATACGCACTTACGCTAATGTGTAATGGTAGGGTGATTGTGAGATGAAATGAAGGACCTACAGTTTAACGTGGAATCCGAACCACGGTGGCGACCTGGCATTCCAAAGACAGTTGAGAAAATCCGAGAAGATATTGGAGAATCATACATCTGGGCTACAATTGATGAAACCACTGACCACTGTGGCAGATATGTTGCATTGTTGTTGTTGGAAAACTAAACTCAACGTGTCCTGGGAAACCTCACTTGGTTGTTTCAAAGATATTTGAGGAAACCAACATCTCGACAATTGGCATAGTTGTTCGTCATGCTTTGCTTAAGTATATAATGTAATTGCACAAGTGTTAATTTAATGATTCGCTGTTTTAGGCCTGTAAAAATTATAATTATAAATAAGTTTATTTGTTTATATTAGGTGTCCTATGGCCACCAGAAAACAACGACGAAAGGTTTTGGTGTTGCTGACACAGTGCGGCCTACATATTGAAAGCGGCTGCGAGCTTAAAAGTATTCTACACCAAGTTAATTCACGTGACTTGTCTGGCGCATGCTGTTCATAGGGTTGCATAAAATATTAGATCACGTTTTCGAAATGTTAACGATATTATTTCCAAAGTCAAGAAAGTGTTTTTGAAGGCTCCATCACGAATCTTCTCATTTAAGGCCGCCCTGCCCAACACACCTTTGCCACCACAACCAGTGTTAACGCGTTGGGGTACATGGCTTCATGCTGCGTTGTACTATGCAGATTACCTGGATGACATTCAAAAGGTATTATACAATACACTATCTTAAGTTGCGTTTCCAAATTAACATTTCTGTGAGCGATTACCACTAGTTTTATTGATCCCACCTGTCCATCCACATTATTGGATAAAAAAAATTTAATGGTTATACTTGTAGAACACAATATACTGAAAGAATGGTGAGTTTTGCCATACCAACCGTTTTGCTTGTAGGTAGTCCAAACTTTTGACGAGGAACAATCTGTCGCCATTACAGAAGCAAATGCTGCCATCTCCTGCTCAAGTGTCAGTGCGGATCTGGCATATGTAAAAAGCAATTTTGGAAATCTTCCTGGAGCAATTACAGCTTTAGAGGCGTTGGATTTGCCTCTTGTGAAAGATGTAAAGATAATGTGGGGAATAAAAGAAAATCTGAATCAGGCTTCTAGATCAGTTTTAAAGCCATTGTCGACAAATTTAACAGAGTATTGCAGTGAAACCCTGGTTGTAAAGTGACGGCAAGTATTGCGGACATCTTAGAAGGATAAACTACATATATCCCAGAAATCAAGCTTAGCCCGTCTGAGAGAACTTGTCTGAAGTTTTGCCCAATGACTTCATGTGAAGTCGAGAGAAGTTTCTCACAGTATAAAAACATTATGTCAAACAACAGAACAAAATTTACACCTGAAAATCTTGAGAAGTATTTGATAATTAATTAACTCTAATAGTTATTAATATGTGTTTATAAAAAGTGTATACTGGATTTTAAGAGTTAATAATAACAATTTCAAGTATTTTGGTGCCTTTTTTTTTTGCATTACTATGCCTATTTATGAGCCTCTTTTTTATATTTAGTGACAATTTATTGCCTTTTTTTCTTTAATGCCAATTTATGTTCCTATTTTTAGTGCCTATTTGCCTGCGTTTTTTTAAAAAAAATTAGTGCCTATAAATCCGCCCCCTACTGATCAGCAACAAAATTTTAAATGATCAAACTACTTTTGAAAATCAATCCCTTATAACACAATTAGAAAATTACCTCCAAACATCAAACTAGGAAGTAATACTCTTTCCAACAAGTCTAGCCTATTCGAACCACAATCAAGAAGAATAAACCGGTGATTCATATGCCTAATATTAATTCAATTCCACAATTTTTCATAAAATAACAATAATATGTCTATCTGTATTTACTCATCATATAATTTACACTCTTTATTATATTAGCAACGATCTATCAATTTTTATTTTATTTTATTTATTCTATTGGTACCTTACTACTTATAGATGATCAGCCCACAAAAAAACTCTTACGCTATAATAAATAAAAAATTTGCAAACCTTCCGCCAATATGTATTTTAAACAAATCATCGTCATCATAAAATTGGTATTTATAAGCTTATTAATTAAAGTGTATATTTATTTAATATTTAGTATACTATCTTCTAATTTTGATTTAAATTTCACATTATTTATGTTTAACAATATTTTACTAACAATAATAATACCATATAAATAATATTACACAATACATTGTTATTCCTCAGACCTGAATATGGTGTAACATAACACCGAGACAAGTCGTTATAGAAGATTAAAGATCAAATAAGGAGAAGGGAACAAAATAATAAGAAAGTAGATCTATTTTACTATAACAGATATGTTGAATTATATTCATTAAAAACAAACAATCTAACACATAATTCATGTAGTTGTAATGATAACCAGGTATTAGCAATTGGGACTTCCAGGAAATTACTGTTTCAATTAACCTTACTCAACTTCATGATAAAGTACCAATATAATAAATAGATACCCATGTGTGAGATTCCTACAGAACATACATGCTTTTATCATAGAATACCTTGAATAGCTGGTTGAGCATATTATTTTATTAAATTCTTTAATATCTTTTTAATCTCTTAGCCTCGTATGTGAAATTCTCGTGATGTCTTAGATAATAATATATTACAGTATCACATGTAATATTGGCGTTTACATTCCTTATAAATTTTAGATTCACCATTCAAACTCTTTCGTTTTTTCTAAAATCAAGGCATTATTATTATTATTTGTTGCCAGGAAACATGATGTATTTCAATATATAATAATAATAGTTACCTAGATACATATTATTATTGTGTTTTACCTTATCTAATTAAAATATTTATTTTTCATACATATAGTAAATAATTTAAATGAAGTTCTGTTGTGAGTTCCAGAATACTTTCAGATTATATGCATCTTTATTTAAATCTTCATGTTGTATGTCCATTCACCAACAAGTAGGACAATCTCCAAAAGTTTTACAATATAAGTTCCCTTATTATTTTAAAAATATAAAAATTGTAAATATCAAATTAGCTATTTTAACACAATTTGGAAATGAATTGTTTTTCTAACTCGAAATGTTATCTCTCTTAAAGCTCTGGACAATTTAAAGCCAGAAAGAAGACGATTTGAATTAGACAAGAGGATGTGTTCTTCAAGGTCCTTTAAGCTTTATTTGTATTTATTTGTTAATATAATTCATTTAGAACTAAATTTATATTGGAGAACTAAAGCTATGCAGTGATCTGGAATAACTAAAGTTCTAATTAACGTAAAAGTTATATATATATATATATATTTGCTACTAGATTTTACCACTATTATTGATTGGCGTTGAGCACATTTAACCTCTTGGTCACAGAGGGGAGGTGCGGTTATTATTTTCTATCTTCAGAGTTACAAATATTTCTGAAAATGTGAGAGCTGTATAGTTTTTAAATTATTCTAATAAACATAAAGAGATTACGTTGTAAATGGTCTTTTTTTGACCTCGAGATTACGATGAATATTTTCGTTTTATGTTTTCGAAACGTAAAAGGGGATTTTTCGATTATGTCTGTTTTGTCTGTGTCTTGGCGTAAAGCCGAGACCATTTTGCCGAGTGTGAAATCTGGTACCTAGGGTGGGTAGTAAGTTATAAATAGGAGTGTTTGGAATCATCTATCCAAGCATAAAGTTAAGGTTGGTTTAGAAGAGATATTTTGGAAATCATATATAATGATTTTGATAAAAATTTATATACAGACCATTTTTAATATTACAAACAATATGACTCAACAAATTTTACAAATAATATGTCTTGGAGGGTTGTTAACATAGACGGATATTAACAATGTTGATAATATCAACGCAACTATTAGAGTTAATAAATTATTTATCATTGATAATTGTAAGACTAATAAAATAAATCAATTTTAAATGAAACATATTTTGTAAACCAATAATTTCCAAATGGATAGGAAAATATATAGATTTAAAATAGGTCGTGGGAATGGAGAGATTATTTCTGTTTTAGAATAAGATGATTTTAACTATAATGGTTCTGCAACAGTGTATATTATCTAGTTTCAATGATCTTACGAGTTTTTAGTAAGTGTTTCAATTTTTAGGTAAAAAAGTGAGATACTTCTATACCGGGGCACCATTCATTTATTTTTCCACCAAATTTGGAGTAAATATTTATTTTATTCCAAAACGTCATTATTTTCTCCATAACTCATAGCCTCTGTACATGTTAAAATTATTACTATGGTAATTTTTTAATTGAATTTGAGTTAATCGTCTTCCCTTAAAATATTCCATCGTAGTTTTTATACAATCTATGAGATTTTTAATGGATTTAGCTCATTTAATAACATGTATGATGACACTTCATACCCTCATATAATTGCACGCCACCATTTTCAATCAAAATTATTGAAAGACTAGATGGTGGCTCTTTGATAATATGGTGTATGAGACATACAATGTTTCAATTTTTTTTTCTATTAACTATTTTGGTTTGTATACATGGTTTATAACATTAAACACTTTGTCCTTGAAAATATACATGTATGTGGAAGGAGAGTGGAAATGGAAAACATTCAGGAAAATTCACCCCCATTTCACCCAACCTAAATTCTCACCGTCCTTGGAGGACTAGCGCGTTAGTAAACTACGCCTGAGAGCTGAGCACGTCAGTTGAGTTTCCTAGCACTAAGATAATCTTTCCTGTGTACTAAAAACCAATAAAACATGTTCAAAAAACTGTAAACTGCTGTTAATACCACTCTTATATTAATAATTGTGGGGGAGAGAGCTGAGATCCCTAAATGGTGGGCTTTCATTCATTCAAACTCTTGTGTGATTGTTGACCGGTGAATTTAAAGTAAGCGCTTCGCACCTTAATCTAATCATACCATCAACATTCTCACGGATTTTTTTTTAAAGAAAAGTTAAAATAATATGACAATAGGCCTACCAAAGTCCGTCTTGGATTAGAGAAGCTTATGATTGTGTTGCTCTTGATATAAACAAGTGGCTAGGATAATGTGTAGTAAAATGGCCAGAATCTTCATTTTAAAATATTAGTTTTGACACGTCATTTAGAAATATTAGATTTGAAAATCTGAATTTTTTTTGAAAAGGTAAAAATATACATGATTTTTAAAATCATGTTGGTTTTAATAGTTATTGAAATATAGCTTTTTAAATTATACATTATTGATTTTACCAGTGATCTAATATTAATAATTTATGCATTATTAAATATAAAACTGCAGGTTTCAAAACAAAAAATAGGAAAATATAACCCCTAGTAAACATAGATACATTATCTTGAAATGGTGTTGAAAATATTACCATAAAAACGTTACACGTTCTTGAGAAACTGACATTTCCAAATGTATGATTTTCCCGCAAGACCTGTCCGTAGATAGCACCATCTACAGTTTCCATTATCCATCGGTCTTTGTTGGCATGGAAGTATAATTTGGTCGGATGTGAAGCCATGCCACTCCTTTCACCCTCCCATCCCCACTCGGCAAGACAGGGCCTTAAGTTTTCTGCTCTTTTGTTATTAATTAAAGTCACAAAAACTGTCAGTGAGTTAAAGACAGTGTTTTAAACAGAGTGAGAAACGTTTCTAGCTCCGTCCGCTTCTTCCCCCTTACGTCTTACTAAATCACTAATTGTGTAAGATTCACGATTCAGTGATTCTCTATTGAAGTTTGACATCAATTACATCAAACTTTAAAGAGACGAGACAACATATGGTCTTCATTTAATTTGATTGGAAGTTAATTTCAAGCTTCGTTTATTGTCTGACAGTGCACATCCCTACATTATTATAGGCCTACTATTTACAAAGTGACGTGAGAAATATATCACCCCCAACTTAGATAGAATCAAATTTTACTGAAATTGAGGACATGCTATTGAAACGTCTCGTTGAGAATTTTCTTTGAATAGAATGACTTTGTTTTGTATAATATTATAATTATAGTTAAAATTATTTCAATCAACCGTCCTCGCGATATAGTAGTCATTGCACCTGGCTACAAACCAAAGGGAACCGTGTTCGATTCCCGGCTTATACCATGGGTAATTTTTCTGAAAGGGTTTTTGTTTGTTAGCCTTGAGCTAGTTTTATATTTTCACTGGCTCCTCACCTTCACAATCACTATCATCACATCACATTATCTCATTGGTGTAAAATGTGTAGACAACTAACATAGGGATAACCTGAGAAATGCTCTATTACATTAGTGCAGCACAAGGAAGCCATTCTCTAAAAATATATATTTCAAAAAATTAAGGGCTTGTGAATGTTATATTTTTCTAAATTCGGAGATGTATACAAAGTTAGAGCCAAAGACAAGGAAAGATTTCTTTTGTCACGTGAACATTGATATTAATTTTTAAATTATCCATCAAGTGCCTCTAGATAGATAGAGAGAGAGAGGCTTATAGAAGGGGAGATTTATTATTATGTGCCAACATATCTGAATTTATCTTTGCTTGTGTTATTGATTTAATGTAACCACTAGTCGGTGTTTAAATACTTCCAAGCAGCCGTTTATGTTGAAATAGCGTATGTAATATTTATTGAAAACAGTTCAAATCCATTCACATCGAAAGTTTCGTCTTACTACAAAATAATTTGGAGAACCGAAAGTTACTGGGGGTGTCGAATTCAAAGTGAACGAGATTCTGTATTCAACTACAAATTCGATATTTAAAAACAAATAATTATTGTGTTACAATATATCTTTATTAATGATAAGATAGAATTTTGATAATATATTTTTATTCTAACACCTTATTATATTCACTGTCACTACTTTAAACTAATGTTTTACATACAATCGATAGATTTTGACGACAGCTGACGATTAAAACTTAAACGAACATCGTAGATTCTCAGAGTCAAAAGTTATACTAATTGCAAATCTCGATACGCAGCAAAATAACCTCAAAATGGCGGCGCTTCCCCCTCCATCGCACGCGATGCGTCACTGTTCTCACGTATTGTAATGCATTCTTTGATTCTTTAGCAATCCTCTGATATAATTTAATTTTGGATATAGAGGATAGATTCGAAACTACAACGCCAAACTGTATCCCCCGATTTTGTTATCATTAGGTTTTTTGGATTGCCCCCTTATGATAGCAAATTTAAAGACGTATTCACGTCAAAACTTCCCCTAACCCTAAAAATTATCCACTGTAATTTTCCCTTATTTTTCTATAAGAAACAATTTTGTCAAGAAAGCTTGGTATCATTTATTTACACTGCGAAACCTAACTGCCGTGGATTAGTTAATTTATTGTTTACTTGAAAGCTACATCAAAAAAACCATCCTCATTTTATCTTACAACATTGATCTTACAAATGGCGGAAGCTCAGCTATTTGTTTCAAATATTTCTTCTAATTTTATTAACAGGTTAGTTTTGTCTGTTAATTTAGATTAATTTCTCTTGTACAGTAGGTCCTCCAGTTACGTAGTTTATTAAAGGATTTTCTACCTAAAATGAAAATCAGTGTAAGTCGAATAGTGCTTATATACAATGCATTTATTATAAAAATGTTTATGTTTGTTTCTAATAATAATAATTACTGCTAAACAAGTTTTGCTTTGAGAAAATAGCTTGTGCTCATCCAAGCTATTTAAAAAAAGTTGTGTCACACCAATCCATTTTCAAGGCGGAGGTAGAAATGAATTTCCGAAAGATCGCCCACCAATGAAATGTAAATGAAGGCATGGTAGACAAAATAATTGACAATGATATTTCGTTTTTCTATATTTCAAAATTTCGTAAAATTTTAAAGTTTAGTTGTTCCATTTTTCAAAAATGCATATGTCTTTTATGTACTTTTAAACGCTATAAATAATTTGACCATTTAATTTGATCATTTAATTTTATAATATTGATAACAGCCTTGTGTGTAATATTTTAACTGTGAATTGTCTTTAGTTTTATTTATTTAATCTGAACCATTAATTTTACTGAACATTTATGCTTTAATTCTAATTAATTTCTAACATCATTTATTGAACATTACCTCAGGACAGTAACCAAAATATTTTCTAATACGTTTATAATGTGAGAAGCTCAAAACATGTTGATATCATGTACAACAATAACATGGAGTTTATAATAAAAATGTGGCATCTCATAAACACTAATAACCACTAATTAATTATATTGTATCAACCGATAGAAAGTGGAATAAGAAGAAATATTTCGGCAGTTTAGACCATTAACAAGGGTTTTCTGGTCAAGTTTTTACGACACCCAAACTAAATTGTAAGGAATACCAATAAACCTTTTTTATCACTCACTCATATTAAGAGAATGTATTGTATTCGTGAACATTTTTCAACTCGATATTATGAAGAATCTTTAAGTTTTATTTGACCCCAAACCCGGGAAGTGGATTTTATAATTCTGTCTGCCCCTGGCCACGGATCAGAAATTGTTTAATACATTTGGTTCAAATTTAATATAGGGGTTATTGGGTAAGACATTTATTTTATATTTACGCTAAATCTTAAGCTAGAAATTTTGATATAAACTGATATTTTAGGAGTTTTTGGCATGACAAATAATACGATCTTTGTTTTTCTGAGTTAACATTCCTGTAATATAATTGTCGATTTTTGAGTATTAAAAAAAAAGTGTATTAATTCTAAATATTAGGTTTAGATACATACAAAGTCGTAATTTTATATATTTACTTTTTTAAACAAATAATTTTATAGCAGCTTACTGATGATATATTTTCTATATTTGAAACATTTTATAAACAAATATAAGTATTTTTATCTTATTTAGTATCTGGGGTATTTTTTACACTCTAAATAATAATGCACGTTTATTTTTATACATTTAAACAATTTAATTTTAGCATTCATACGAGAATATTTTAAACATAGCCTTAAATACTTTGTTAATAATGGATATCTGGGAATTGATATCCATGGTGTAAAACAGAGTTTGTAATTTTAACAAATTAAACATGATTTTAAGATTCTTTACAAACAGCTTATTTATGAAAATATGAAATTAAAAAAATATAAGACCATTTATATTAAAAAGCTTATATATGACTAGTGTTTATTGCAACTAACAAGATTATGTGTTTGTTTACCTTAAGGCAAACTTAGTTAAGATTGGTTTACTGAAAAACTATTTAAAATATTTTGTTCCAAGCTATTATGTACCACTTGAGAAAGTTTGTGCAATTGTGTCGTGCCATTTAATTTTGTTTGTGAGAAACAGAAAAAACACATGACAGCATCATCCTTTAACAACAATAGAGTCTCATTTCGAGATTTGTTGGACGTATTTTTCTTTCTCGCTATATTAAGTATATTGTTATAATAAAACAGGAAATTATTTTATATATGAATACCCACATTGGTGATCAAATATTCTAGTGCGTCATTCTTGTTTTAGGTATTTGCTGGTGACAAGTAGATTAGGTTTCAAATCCTTCTTTGGTGTAATGATGGGTATTTATTCCTATAAGATTTAACAATCTCCCTCCATGTAAATGCCGTAACATTTCTTCTAAAAGTGTACCCTACTAATTCCTATTCCATTAGCTTAATTGATGTATTCCTATCTCCCGAACTAGTATCAATACCAAGATTTAGATATGTAGGCGTCATTCAATGATAATGAATTGCCTAACGACTAATTGTTAACTTCGTTTTTTTTACATACTTATAATTTTATCTATAATATTTTAATAGCTTTTTATTTTACATTAAACTTATTTATTTCCTCATTATAATAATCTAAAAAAATTGAATTATATGTGTTTTCAATTACTAGTTTAATATTATATTTAATCCAACCTAACTAATTAGCTGGCCATAAGTAGCTCGAAAGTTCATGTCCTCCCATACTGACTTGACATCCAACCTCCTTCAAATTAATTTTCAAATCATCCTCACATCAACTTCTTTGTTTAAAAAAGGATCTGTTAACTTCAGGTTGGTAAGGGATAAGTGGAAGGTAATTGGAAATAAGTAAGGATCTAAATTTTCTTAGCACCCCGTCATATTAACCGTTCTAGCTATAAGATTATGTTCAAATTACGCCAATATATTTAGGGATGAGGAAGGTTGAATGTATATGCGTGGAGGAATAATGGAAAACCATCTTGGAAAAAACAACCTAAGTAAATCCAACCGAAATTCTAACCTTGATGTCTCCGTCATTAGCAATTAGCTCTACTGAAATAATAGCGCGTTAGACCATACGGACAAGGAAGCGGGTAAGAAACTAGTCAAGCAAAATTTTATTTATTTTAAATTACGTCTTACTATTAGTCCGAGACATTACATAAACTTGTCTTATGGGGGTAAGGATAAGAAATCTAAAATTTAAAGTAAATGTGTACATGCCTGTTTATCTTTCGTAGAAATCTTTTCTCAAATACTAACAAAAAAAACCCTCCCCCCTTAGCCATAACTTCATAAAGCCCTTGACAAAAAAAATTGGGAAATGGGCGCTTAATAAAATCGTTTCACGGGCGTCAAAATAATTAATCCTCCACTGGGATTATGTAGGAAAAATCGAAAGAAAGGCCAAGTAAGAAATCTGTGATTTGTGATTTGTGATTATTGTTTCACTAAATTATAATATCAATATTTCTCCTATACAGATAGTGAGGTCGGCTGGTTTCCATTTTACCCAACACCGCTGAACTCAAGAAGAAGTTTTGTCGTGACAAACTGGAGTTAGATGAGGGAAAGGAATTTTTTTCTATAATTTCTTAAGTTGAATGCACCAATATTATATGTTCAAGATTCAAGAATATGATTTATCATAAGATAAATGAGACAATTTTGATTGAAACGCTTGGCAGGGTATGGGTTAGACGTTACTTATAAGATACTTTTGAAACACAGAATAGGTTGAAACAAACATATGCACTCTCCTTATTACTTTATAATATATATTTATGTTATGGTATTAGGGTAATGCAAGAAAGTAGGAAAGGGTTGACATTAAACGGTATCATACAGATATTAGTTTAGAGATTGGTGCCAACCACATATCATTTGATAGAATTAATGAGTTTAATATTAATCAACTATTAAAAACTATGTTAGATTTGAAATTAGGAAAGAATACAGTCGGGAAATGCCTGCTAATACTCGGTCATTAAGTTGTCGACATCTCTCCTGCTTTCTGGAAATGTAAAATTTAGAATGTATAAAACAATTTTATCGGTTGTTCTCTTTGGGTGTGAAACGTAATTTATTACCTTACATGACGAGAACAAATTTATAATGTTCAAATAAAGGTTCTTAGGAAGATATTTGGCCCCAAAAGGGGATGAGGCTAATGGCGATAGGAATGTGTTACATAATAACGAGTTACATACCCAGTAGGCATCACAAAACATTATTGGGATAGTCAGGACTAGTAGATTACTGTGCACAGGACATGCATTGCAAATGGGAGAATCTGGTACTGTGTTCAGTCTATTGACTGACAAATACAATAAGAAGACACCATTCGGAAGAACAAGACGTAGATGGGAGGATATAATAAAGAGATAGGTGGCGCACTTCTGTATTTGCGGCAATGATCTTTCGAGTTCCTACTGTCTTAGAATAAGTAAGGTTTTTGAAGTCTACAACCAGCTGTAGCGGCGATAGTGTATCCAAATTATGGGAGAGACCATAAACTCTTAGGTAGAATAGGCCAACCTCATCAAAAGTATTATGTAATATATTCAAAGTCTTCATTTATATTCTATATCAGTGATTCTCAAACCTGTATGCTTCACGTAATTCCTGAAAAATATTTATTTAACCAGCATTCCTTTTGTATAATAATAGATATATAGTATAAATATATATATTTATTTATGTCTATTTACAGTTTACTTTACACAACTACATATATTATAAACACAAAAATGACATGATTGATTGAACAAATCTTTCAAAATTATCAATATTACAACAAGGTCGCGTTCACCACTTATTTACTAGCAGTGTTACTAACTGTACAATCTTGAAACTACTTTTACAATAATTCCACCGATTCATTGCGTAGGAATAGAAAGACAAACAATATTTGCTACCTGCTCTCTGTTTTATTAAGCCAAAAAAATTGACAATCGTCAGTTAAGTCACCAGCGTTATCACATGAAGCGAATATTTACTGTGTTTCTCGAATTCTTTCACTAGTAACTTGTCAAACCAAGGCTGGTAAAATGGACAGGTATTCCGGTGATCAATTTAGGTTTTTTCTTATCACCACGTCTTAATATCTGTTCAGTTTACACGTAGGCCCATATATTATGATAAGAGATCAGTCATTATAGTCAAAAAATGGTTGAAGTTAGGAATTAATTCCGAGCTAGCCAAATTTTGGTATGTATTTTCATTCAATAGTTTTAAATACTATATCTAAAGCCCTCATCAATTTATTTTACGGAACATATTTATAGACTATCAAAATGTCATGAATGATCTTTAAGTCAATATTTGCTTATCTATTAATCAAATGATTAAAAGGTTTCTATTAAAAATATGTAGATTAGAAAATTTACAACAAAATGTTCTAATCATCTTATCAAAAATGCAACCCTTTTATAAAATTTTCATTGTTAATATTAATTTCAAGTCATAACACTACAAGTTAAAATACTCTTATATAATAAAATTTATAACTTGGGAAAACATTTATTAAAAACCCGACTTAGTGCAGCCGACCGGGATCTAACGCCGATCTCCCCATACTTGGCAGTCTAGTCCATCAGGGGAGTAGCGTGTAAGTCCGTGTGGCAACCAAGGCGAGTTAGTTATGATACTGTTGAATATTTCTTTACTAACTGAACTTAAAACCTGGCATCAACCAATACTTTATTGAAGGTACCATTAGTATTTACTTTCTCCTCTATTTACACCGTCCTGCTATTGCATGGCTGCAAAACTCTAAGAACTGGAATATATTTTCTGGATAATTGCACAAAATGTAGGTTCTTTTTTTAAACATACCCGCCTCAAACCCCCCTTCCCAGATCATCCCGTAAACTTGTATTCTAACCTCAATTAATGAAACTATAGTATGCATTGGCCCTCTGTTGCTGTATCAAAGAATATGTTGTAATAAAAAAAACTCTTTACTTTCGCGAGCCTCTCAGTCGGTAGAACACGTACTTAAGACTTCACATCTTAAAAGTATTCATGGTGGGATGCTTAGGTTGGTATTCCTGTTATTCTAGTGTAACCGGGACGAGACCAAGGAATTACCATGGGGACTTCCCCGTTATAGTATCACCACTGTGCTGCAAGGTACTAGTTCTAAAGAGCTGGATCATAAAAATTTGGGTCAGGGTATCAAAAAGTATATAGCATTGTAATATATTGTTTTGGTACAGGGCAAAAATTATCACTTCATTAGTGTGCACATATTTTAAATTACTGACGCAGCATCAATTTATGCGCTATCTATTTGACGCCAAATAATTTATAATTATAATAATACAGTAAGAGAGCCCAAAAGTGGGTTACACATGATTATAATGAGATTATGTATATTAGAGATGACCATTCAATTAGAACAATAACGTAAATACTGATATTAATTTTACAAGTTGAGAGTTAAGGTCCTCTCTCAGTACTAATAACTAGTGATTGATAAGGTTAGATTAATAAGATGTATCTGCCCCCTTGCTAACTTATATAACTACCGAACAAAATGTATTAATAGAACAAAGAATGAAGGTGTAATTGTAGTCCTGAGTTAGATGCTTGTAAATATAATATTCTTACATGTAAACATCCTCTTTTTTTTTATATTGACAAAAAGACTCATCATATCTGCAGGCGTGAGATCTTAATATTTAAATTTAATATTTCTATATTTTCTTGTAGTCTGTGTAGTCAAAATTTATATTCACTCTGATGATAAGTAATTCAAACTTCAATCCAATCTGGATCCTAGTAGAAATTACGAAGAAAAATAAGATAGAATTGAACTTTAAGTTCGCACCAAATTAATTATACTATTCTGAAAACTAGACCGTCCATTATTTGTTTATTTCTTCTTAAAATAAACTGTTGTCATGTCAACAAAAAACTAAAATAATGACAGTAAATCAATGTAGCAACCTATAGAAAATTGAATAACAGTATTGAAATTTAAGCGGTGTTGTTTAAAGAGAGTAAAAAAAAAGGTCAGTTGAACAATATTAAATAAATTGATACATAATTATAATGAATATAATTTACAATGTTGTGATGTTATTTTTGCTTAAATATTTACTTAAAATATAAATTTTATAGTCATTTGACTCAAACTTTCAACTATGTAATAACGTTGACAACATTACTATTTATTTTGTTTGAAATTTCAATCACAACTCCTAAAGCTTAAAATACTAATTATATATTTATTTATAATTTAAAAATTAATTTTTATATATAACCTACTTATCTTTATTTAATTTTAATACATTTTATTTTTTTATTTTAATTCATGAAATGCCAACCCGCCATGTTCATTACTATTTTGGTAGGTGATTTTAACACTATCTGCTTTAAAGAGTGGTGGATTTCGGAACTATTTCAATCTTGATTTATTTTGTTTCTGAAATTTTATGCGCGAAGTTTAAATCATTTCTTTCTCCAAAGCCAGAGATTTTTTTAAAAATAAAAACAAAATAACATGTCTGGGTGATTGTTTTTTAAAAAAACTAAAAAAATAATATAAAGATAGATTCAATTTGGGTCGGTCTTTTCAAAAGTGAATATTATATAGTGTATCATCAATTTCGGCCATGCAAAAGCATGAAAAATAAGAGCTGATTTTCAGGAAAGGATTATTGGGAGTTTTATGTAGACATGATAAAGAACAAACTACAGAGAATAATAATACAGATTTACAACCAGTACATGACATAGTCAGTCTACATTATTGGGTGAGATTAGGCTCATCATTAACATTCATCGTGTTATTAGGAATATAAAAGTCCCTTTATTTGCTTTAGTCATTATAATTCAATGTAAAAATTATTTTTTTATCAAGTATTGCTTCACAATACTTTTATTAGTTTAATAATTTAGGAGGCATACCTTATTAGGTAGGATTGGAATATAGACTCAGAAAGAAACAATAATAATATTAATAATAATAAAAACACACAATTATCAATAATGTTTATTTTATTAATATAATTTAAGATTAGTTATATTGTACAATCCAGTAATGTTCCTGAGCACACCCAGTGGTCCCGAGTGTAGAGGGTCATCGTGCCCACTGCCAGTTAGTTGAGCTGGAGCTATTTTTCTGTACATTTTATTCTTTTCTATTAGACATTGTGAATGGCGCCCAACCTACTCAATAGTAGCATTATATTGTTTCATTATTCAGATGGATTGTGTTCTCTTTCTACTAATTATATAAGAGTGTATCAATTCAAAATATTATGAAGAACTCCGTGGCAACTTACATTATGAATTGGCTCCATATCTTTGGCGATCATTGATGAAAAAGGAATGCACAAAATTAAAAGTCATCTTTGTTTGATAGCTTTGAACTAATATTACGTTTGTCATCGAGGGAGGATTTCTTGTTCATCGCATTGTATGGCATCAAGTTGATATTTAGAGCATATTGTTGCAACATATATTGATCATGTGCAGTTATATTTTGGTTCAATTTTTGTATTTGATGAATTAAATTAAATCAGAAAGACTTTAAAATCTATATAACCACATCTATCCTCCAAACTTTGTGTATCAACCGAGGCTTTATTCGATGAAACTATGAATGTTAGGACGATTCAAGTAAAATTTCATTCCAACACATTCAACAAAATCTGATTAATCTCGATGTTGTCAGAAGGGTTGAAAACTAGTAATTTCATTGTTAAATAATCTCAAGATGATGCTGACGTTCTGATTACTGAAACAAGACTAGATAACTCGTGTAAATATATATATAATATATATATATATATATATATATATATAATATATATATATTTGAGAATAAGCAGTCTTTTAGTCCTTTATAGCTTGTACGCCTGCAAAGAAAGAGTTTTCTTTCTGAAAACAGATAAAGGGGAGATCAAAAGGAAAATATATTCTTTAGGAAGTCTCGGCCAATATGAAAGGAGTAAAGATCATATTTTATTCTTTCACCCAATCACTGGATGTGAAACAGCATCTCTTTTGAATATGATTTTATGCAACTGTAAAAGTATGTGGACCAACGTATGGCTGTAGAAAAATAGGTTGACACTATTCAGTAATTTATGGTAATTGTCCTGGTCAATCCTTCATCAATGCTACACTAGATGAAGAATCTTAAGATGGACCACGAGAAAATATAAGTGTAGAGGTATTAAATCAAGACTATGAAATCCCATGAATTTCTTACCAGAAGATTTGTATTCTCCAAATTAGGAACAAGTTGAAACTAATGTTAGAACGAACAATAAACACAACAAAATAAGAAGTAAACGAGGAGGAAAACGAAGAAACTTAATTCATAGAATGTGATGAAATCGTGGATTAGGTCTACAGGAGATAATAAAGTGAAAAGAGTAGCATTATTAAAGTTATAGTTTAGGCCTATAGGTTTTATAAGCAGTAATACGTAGAAATAGTTGTATATACGAGAGAGACGTATCGAAACATATTTGTAGGAATTCTTATAATCCACATAGTTGAATAAAGACCTTTTATTTATTGAACCTATAGATTAGGTGAGATTTATTGAAAATTTATTTTTGAGACTTATTATGTTTTGAAGAATTTTTCTGTACAATTAATTGACGGGTACTTTTGATACATTATTTATAACACATGAAAAATTATATCAAATTTCAGTTAGCTCAAAATGAATCCGTAAACAGACCAATAAAATCATTGGACTATAATTACTCTAATGGAAGGAAGAAATAACCTTAGAAGTAGTAGAGGTTCATCTGGGTTGAATAAGAGTGGACAAACAATTATGAAAAACCACCCTCAGTAGACCCTATTGGAATTCTAACCCTGATCTCCCATTCTCGGCATTGCCAGTCTAAAACAAGACTGACGCCTTAGACCACTAAAGCGGGTTTTTCTAGTAAAGTGGCACTGATATAAGAAATATAAAATTATAAGTGTTTATTGTTTGGCTCATTTAGCTCTTATCTTATAACATAGTTAAATAGTGTAATGTGGCAAAAGTCATAGAATTTATTACTAGTAATATTTATTTTTATTATTATTTAGCACCGTGTCTTACTACCCGTTCGGGTTATACGCTTTTAAGTACTAATTACGCTAATGGAATAGGAATTAGGAAGGTTGAATTAGAGGAAGTGAACTCGCTTTTGCGTGGAGGGAGAGTGGAAAACCATTTAGGAAAAACCACTCCCAGTTCACCCAACCGAGATTTAAACCTCGATCTCCACGTCCTCAGCAGTCGAGCTCAACACGATTAGCGCGTTAGCCAACTACACCAATGAGGTGGGTTTTTCTAGTTATAAACTATGGTAATATGTTAGAAATGCTTTATCGTGCAATTGATGCAAAAATCTTGTAAGAAATTAGTTTTATACTTTTAATACTAACAAATTTATGATAAGACACTTTGAAAGTATAATCCAATAAAAATAATCGTAACATTTTTCAAATTTAGTATTTAATTACAATATCGTTGACATTTCTCTGGAAATGAATAGTTTTGTTTATTTGGGGTAATTAACGTTCATTGTCTGAATCAAATTATTATATCAAAATATTGGAATTTTTAAGAGTAAAAGTGAAATATTTTACCAATTTTTCCGGGATGGTATTTTCATACACCTTCCAGTGTTCTTATATATATCACAATCAAAATTCCCTCCGAAGGAAGTTGTGCTAGGGATTTAGTTTATAGTGTATTGTCTTAGTTTTACACTTGTTATTCTACGATGGTAAGAAGAACCTTCGTTGTAATCCTCAACAAAATTGTAAATACAACAGCTTGTCGATAATTCAGAGGAATTGGGGATGAACCCTGTCCTGATTAAATAGTCATTTTCTATACCAAAAATAAAAAATGATCATAAACGGAATCATAAGAAAATTTATTTTTAAGGTAGAATCAATTTCACTTGATTTAAACAAATAACTTAAAATTGTTTTTTGTTCTTAAATATCACAAATCCTGAAGAACTATAATAAGGCAAAAATGTAACAAAGAAAAAAGTATCCAATTATTTTGTCACAAAAAGGGTTGACGTCCATTTTTGACAGACATGGTTCTGATATTGATACCAATGTGTTTATTTTTATAAATACTTTTTTTTTGTGATACGAAATATCGACGTACCTGATTTGTGATCTCCATGTTATCGACAATGGTAGAAAATATTATATCGTAGTAACATGTAGTTATTTGTATTTCGAGAAACTTCATAAGTACAATATTAGTGATTTATAAATATAATTCAACATTTCAATTTATATTTTAGAGATTAGGAACAGCACAATAATTTCATTTAATTTTCAAATTAATATGGAGGTTAATAGTAAAACATGTTTAGTTGAGTGAGTGAAAAATAACCACATTAGTAGTAATAACTGTGTTGGTTGTGTGAGTTATGAAGGGACCAATTATTGCGGGAATTAAATCATTTAATCGAAATAAGAATACATATATATATAAAATTATTAAATATCACACACATAGACCTCATGGTTCTAGAAGAAGTGAGTGTGCGACGGCACATAAGGATCACGGTTGGGTGTATCCCTTGGCTGGGGGGAGGCACCTTCTGAGGTAGCTGAATACCCGGCGCTTTAACTCCATTGGTAGAGAGTCTCCCCATGAGTTGTTAGCAGCAAGCCAGTCCTTAGCTGCTGAAACAAATATAAATATTCCGAAATTAATAGTATTGACATAAAATATTTATGGTAAATTTTGAAATTTTTAGTAATAGTGATTTTCAATAACTTCTAATAACCATGTTAATATATTATATCTAGTTTAAATTAGTTAAAAATTTCACATGACCAGGGAATTGAGCTCGAGACATTTGGCTTTGTGAATAGATGCTCTATTATTGAGCTATCTAGGATTCATCCCATGTTTCAGCTCATTCCTCACTCATAGTTGAATGTTGAGTCTTTGATGGATGTGTGGAACATTTAGCTACATATGACTGACCAGTAATATGCGAGGGATCATACTTGTGTCATTTGACACCTGGGAGGAATGTTATTCAGCAAAGTATGTGATATAAGTTTTAAATTTGAACGTGAAATACTAATGAATATCCTTGCACATCACAAACTTAAACTCAAACTCAATACTCAGTATCAAGTTATCAGTGAAAAATGACTACGAACACGAGTCGAATTCAGGTTAAATAAAGGGTATAGCATTAGCATACTAAGATAAAGGTCCCAACATCGATTCCTGTGCATCTTTGATTTTTCATCTAATTTAAATTAATTGAACTGTGATTTCTTCAATATGGACAGTAACATAATTAAAATTATCTTAGCTTGTCTGTAAATATTCATATACATGTTTCTCAAATGTATTGAACCAAATCGCATGTAACTAAATACATTTAAAGTAAGCAACTGTCCCACCTTTTAGTTTCCCAACCTCGACATATTTGTGTTTAGTTCCCAGCAGCTCTAAACAGTTCTTTGAACCTCCTGAAACTTATCAAGTCCAGAAGAAAGAAATAAAATATTTTGGTTAGGCTCATATTGACAATATTATGTTTTTAAGCAAAAATTCTTATTACAAGCCTGTCAACGAAATACATCAATTACATTTGGTTTCATTCAGTCATTTCCGTGGAAACGAACGTACATTATTGGGTCGATTGTAAGAATAATTGTATTGTTGGAGTTTTGTAAATCAGATGTTAGATTTATTTTAACTCTAAATAATACACGTCATATATTATTGTTAAAATACGATTTTATAGATATAGTCCAGCAAATACGTAACTGGAAATGAATAAAATATAATATTTTGGAAGTATAGCAATATTTGAAAGGATTTAGTCAAATTATATAATTAAAATTAACTTTTTTTTAATTAGAAGTCTTTGTCTCAGAATTGTAATCGTATTTTTATTATTGTATTATTATTGTATCGTATTGTATTATGATCGTAGCACATATCGGTGGTCACGCAGAATATACGTTAAGATCGTTTAGCTTGTTTTACCGATGATGGGCCGTTTCGAGCTTGAAATCTGAACTGTAGTTTTGAGAGTGTTTTTGCGTAAATTGTCTCCTAACTGTCGCCGTCCATATAATAATCTACATTATACACAAGTCGAGGTACGAATTACGAAATTACAAAGATTAAAGCTGCACTCTACTACCAATCACGTAGCTATTAATTTTATTTCAAGTGTAAAAAGACTAGACATTACTAACATCTTCCTCGAGACTAGAGATCCACAACCGGTGGGCCGTATGACCATACTTACATAGCAGATGGACCGTATTACTGTTACAACATATCTTTTATAAATTTTTTAAATTGTATGAATAAAATAATAAAAATAAGAGATGTTCAAAGACTCAAAATTTCGTATATCTTCGAATACCGTAAGGCCGAGTATTTGATTAAAAACTTTAATAACAACCTTGAATATTATTATTATTATTGTTGTTGTTTAACGGCCCATCGACACATCCGAGGTCATTAGGGCTTTGAAATATATTAAAAACATAATAAAATCCCCATAGGGGAAAGAGATAAGTCATTCAAATGGGCTCTTGGTATAAATTAAGTGATACACTTGCTAAAAAAAACCACCAATGTATCACTCCAATAAAAAGACAAAACAAACATACTAAAATATAACACGTTAAAATGACACATGTTAAAATGATAATACATTAAAAAGACAAAACAACATGTTAAATTGTAATAAAACTGTTAAAAAAGATCTCAATATAAGATAATATCCAAAAGAGCCTCTTTATAAAAGTGACTCAAATGGCAAGTTAATTAAAAGATCCGCCTGGCATATAAAACGGAGTAAACAAATAACTCCATCCGCGGTATCGTGTAATAAAAAACGTAGGTCACCTTTAAAATCAAGAGCCTGGCGGATAGGGGCATATTTACGACACTCCACCAAAATGTGATACACACTCAGAGGAGCATCGCAAAACTCACACACTTGAGGCGGATCCTATCTCAGTAAAAAAACTAAGGGTCAGTGAAGTATGCCCGACGCGGAGTCTCGTCACGATGACCTCCTCTCTTCTAGACTTTCGCATAGAAGAGGGCCATCGCGACACACCGTCCCTGATGGACCGCAGCTTGTTCTGAGCAGGGTCGAGACCCACTGCTCGTGCCAGGTGCGTAAGACTCCACGCCGAAAATAAACTTTTAGCTGGTGACCTGGTGGTCTAGGGGTAAGGTGTCAGACTTCTATGCTGGCGGCCGGGGTTCGATCCTCGGTCCCGGCACAGATTTATCTGATTTCTAAACCCTTCCTACACCTCTGACAAGACATCTTGTGAATGTGTGGAATGCCAGGTCGCCACCGTGGTTCGGATTCCACGTTAAACTGTAGGTCCTTCATTTCATCTCACAATCACCCTACCATTACACATTAGCGTAAGTGCGTATAACCCGAACGGGTAGTAAGACGCGGTGCTAATAATAATAATAATAATAATAATAATAATAAACTTTTAGCTCTAAAAACATGACACCCAGACTCACCTCAGGAGGCAGGCGTGCCGCCTCCTTGGCCGCCTGGTCCGCCAGTTCATTTCCTGAAAGACCGGCATGACCAGGAATCCATCAAAAGGTGATCCGGGTGCTTAATGAATCAATTTTTAAAATCTGTTCGTGAATCATCTGCACGAGAGGATTCCACGAGTAGAGAGTGGACAATGCCAACAGAGCACTCATGGAATCCTTGCAGATGAGAACGGACCGGTGACACTTACGATATACAAAACATAACGATTTAAAAATGACACATAGTTCTGCCGTAAAAACACTGGATTCAACAGGTAAAGCAAATTTAAAATTGGATCCTTCCACAACAAAAGCACATCCCACGGAGGCCCCGCATTTTGAGCCATCCGTGTAAATGCGTTTAAAACCCTGAAAGCGGGTTGCGAGGAGCTCATTAAAGGTCCTCTCGTATTAAAAGTGTGGGGTGGTCGCTTTAAGCAACTTGGAAAGGTCAAAATGACATTGAGGTAGGCATATCTTTCAGGGAAAAATTCGACCTGGGGATGTGGGTATAGCCTTTGGCAAGATTATCCCATACGTGTCGAAAACCGATAGCATCCTGATCCCAACCGGCCTTGTACTACGCCATTTAGTTTCATACAAGACACGGTTAGGGGGATGAAACACAGGACGATAGGCAACATGCTGCGCCATGCAATGAAGTTTCGACACGTAAGATGCCAGAAGATAGGACCGCCGGTAAGAAAGAGGGGGCTCACCGGCGTCGGCACAGATGCTGACGACTGGACTGGTACGAAAGGCACCAGTAGCCAGTCGAATGCCAGCATGGTGGACACTATCTAGCATCTTTAACGCCGAGCGTCTAGCTGAGCCATACACAAAACTGCCGTAATCTAGTTTAGATCTGACCAAGGCCCTATACAGGCGCATCAAGGTTTCCCTATCAGCACCCCAGAACCAACCGCTAACTACTTTGAGTAAATTCAATGCTTTGATACACCTCGCTTTCAGGTCTTTGATGTGGTGGATCCAAGTTAATTTAAAATCAAATAAAAGTCCCAGAAACCTTACGCTTTCTGAGACTGGTAAAACAAAGTGGTTCATTAAAATACTGGGGGCTGGCTGTATTCAGCGTTTTCTATGAAAGTGGACCACCGTCGTCTTGGCTGCAGAGAAGCGAAAGCCATTACGCGATGCCCACGATCCAAGATTATTGACAGAGAGCTGTATCTGCCGTTCAGCCCTGTGGAGACTTGACGAACTGCAATAAATTGCGTAGTCATCCACAAAGAGGCATGACCGTACAGGCATACGCACATTGTCAACAATGCTATTTATTACGATAGTGAACAACGTGCAGCTCAGAATACTATCCTGAGGCACCCCATTTTTTTGAATAAAATCATCGGATAATGTGTTATTCAACCTTACCCGGAAGTGTCTATCCGACATAAAATTAGATATAAAAGAAGGAAGGTTTCCTCGAAACCCCCAATCAAAAAGTGTTTTCAAAATGCCGTACCGCCAGGTGGTATCGTACGCTTTCTCCAGATCGAAGAAGACAGCCAGAAGATGCTGCTTATGGAGAAAAGCCTCACGAATAGCCGTCTCTAGACAGACAAGGTGATCCACCGTGGATCGGTTACGGCGAAAACCACATTGAATATTAGATAGCAGATTGCGGGATTCTAAATACCATATAAATCGCTTATTAATTATTTTTTCCAATATTTTACATACACAACTAGTTAAAGCTATCGGTCTATAGCTAGTTGGCTCTAATTTATCTTTGCCACTTTTATATATAGGTATAACGGTTGCTTGCCTCCATAGTGAGGGGAACTGCTGTGATTCCCAAACACTATTATAGAGGTCTAAAAGAAGTGCCGGTCCGGCAGGGGGCAACTGACGCAACATCTCATAAAGAATGTCGTCTGGACCAGAGGCTGTGCTGCCGGCCTGGGACAGGTCGTAGGTCAGTTCATCTTTGGTAAAGGGGGAGTTATAATCCTCCCCCCGACTTCGACCAAAATCAATAGCATGGCGCTCGATGTTCCGCTTATAAACTGCGAAATCGTTATTGTAGCTCGCTGTGCTAGAAATAGCGGCGAACATCGAGCTCAATACATTAACGACCTCCACAGGGGAGGAGACACGTGAGCCGTTAGACATGAGGGCAGGTATATTGTTTTTGGAATTGTTGCTATTACGTAATTTACGGATATTATCCCAAACCTTAGTTGTGAGTATGGATATTGTAAGGGTTGAAATAAATTTTCTCCAAGACTCACTTCTGCTTTCACGAATGATACGGCGAGCTCTAGCACGTAGAATACGGAACGACTCCAGGTTCTCCAAGGTAGGACGTCGGTGAAAAAGAAGTAGGGTCCTTCGACGGTCAGAAATAGCAAACCGACACTCTTCGCTACACCCGGGCGCGGATTTGGCGAGGATTTGGGGATGGAGGCCCTCGCCGCCGCGATGACCGTCGAAGTAAAATAATCAGTCTTAACATCGACATCAGGAGAAGGGGATTCGTAGAAAAATGCGAGCTCGCGGTATTTGTCCTAGTCGGCACGTTGAATCACCCATTGGGGAACTCGTGCTTTACTTGGGCAATCTTGGAGTGGGGAAAGCAGTATAGGGAAGTGATCGCTTCCACATAGGTCCGTATGGACATCCCAAAGGAAGAGGGCAGCGATACCTGGGCTAAATAAAGTTAAGTCGATTGCAGAGGATACACCATTAAAAGTGGAGAAGTGTGTCTTGGTCCCGGTGTTCATTAGCACCAGGTTTCCCGAGACAAGAATATCCTCTACCATCCTCCCACGGGCATCTGTAAAATTAGATCCCCACACAACTTTATGCGCATTAATGTCCCCCAAGATGATATAGGGGGCGGGAAGTTGCATAAAGAGCGCCTCTAAGCTCCTCTTCGAAATACGTTCACCTGGCGGGAGGTATATGCAGCATACTGTCATCTCCAAAGCAAGTGGGACTCGTACAGCGAAAACTTGGAGATCAGAAACGATGTTAATATTTTTGTGATATATATTGCTTCGTGCGAATATAGCCACACCTCCGCTAGCCCGATCAAAGAAAGGCTGGTCGGTACGATACACATCGTACCCACGAAGCATCGGGTTGTCATTTGGGCGGAAGAGGGTCTCCTGAGTAGTTAGTGGGCGACTTTGTCCAATCGATAATTATTCATAATTTGACGTATGAGAGTATGTAATTGACGTTTCAATGACGTATGTCGTGTGTAGATTGACGTTTTCAATGACGTATGTCGGGTATAGACCCGCCCTGAGCCATCAACTGTAATAATGCCGTACGAGGCTATGGTCTAACTAAAATATTGGTATGCTAGTGAGGTTTAAATTGACGTCACATTGACGTCACAGGATTAAGACGTCTTCAAATTTAATGAATTATTATTTTGTGTGAGCATTAACCATCACTACTTGCCATGTTTTTTTTATTTGGAAAACCTGTATTTTAGACATTGACGTCACAGGATTATGACATTTTCAAATTTATTGAATTATTATTAACCATCACTACTTGCCATGTTTTTTTATTTGGATAAACTCTATAAAGGAGAAAACCTTTATTTTAGACATTGACGTCACAGGATTATAACATTTTCAAATTTATTGAATTATTATTTTTTGAGAACATAAACCATCGTCATGTTTTATTTTGGGTATATTCTATTAAGAGAAAAACCTGTATATTAATGTTGTATGGCTTTTACTACAAATATATAATATTAAATGAGAGGGAAATATTACTAGAAATGAAAAAATAAGTACAAGTTTTTCAACATTTAATTATAATAAAAAAGTATACATATTTCACAATTTATTATTGTTATCCATAAAAATACAAAGATCGTCATACAGTGACAGATAGTTAAAATATGGGATAGGATCGGGTGGGTCTACAAACGATTTGGAGGCGAGCGTATTGTCTATGAACATCGATACATTAGGGTGATTTATAAATTTTACATGGCGTGTGATATATTTTTCAAGATTGTACAGAGTTTTTAATTCGTCCGTAGACAGATAGATCTGAATGTTTTTTTTATCACCCAGACACAATTTCCACAAGCCGAATAGTTTTTTCACCACAATGATAAAGTTGTCCATGCTGGACTCGAAGTTTACACACGTCTGCACACACTCGGACCAAAACGGAATTTCTTTGACGAGAAAGTTCCATTGGGGGACGTTGAGTATTAGACGATTAGAACTCGATGAAAACATCACGTGAGCGTAAAAGTTGCGGTCAGGGAAGAGGCCCACCGCCACGTGTTTGTTCTGTTTGTCGTTTAGGTAGAAAGTCTTGGTTAGCAACGACGGTGATTCATCCTGCACCATATTACAGCTGCACGTCTTCATCGCTGTCTGCGTCTAGACTGATGACCTGTAATCAACAGTCGTCACAATTATGCTAGTATCGTGGTCGTCGTCGTCGTCGGTGATTGGACAAAATTTATACAATTTCTCGGCGCTATGAAATCTGACAAATCGTGCCAAAGCGTTTGCATTTTTTAACGCGCACGGGGTGATGTCATGACAAGGGGCGGTACACCCCAACAATTAGAGTTGATCAAATCAACAAAGGGACATTTATAGTCCTCACGTAGTGGGATGAATGTCCGCCCGTGAGACGGGACAAGAAATTCCCTTTTTGTTTATTATATGCGTAAGGCACGAAGGCTTTATCTAAATTTTGTTTTAGAATTGAATCCAATTTGGAGTTGCACAAGCCGGTGGTTTTATTGAATTGGTAGCACGACGATTGTTTCTCGTCGATGAAAACTATGGCTAGCTCGGTGATCACCCACTCCTTTTTAGAGTTTACGATAAATGAAAAATCAAAGATGGCCGACATGATGTTCATCTGTCAGATAATTGAATACAAATGATTAAATAAAACTCTAGTATACCTTTTATAACTAATGCTGGAACACACGTCTGGGCACCCCTGCTAGTACACCTTGGACAGCGGCCAAAGCGACGTTTGAACAGCGTGACGGCCAGTCGGTCGTTCTTGCACAAGTTGCCAGTTGAAAACAGGTCTGTGAATCTCGTCAGGCTCCAGCCGGCGTCCTTGGCAACGGCAAACAGACAGCAATACTGCCCGCACACACCGGAGGCTATGGCTTGGAGTCGTTTGCGGTTATACATCCATCGTGTCGAGTGTTTATTTAAGAATCTAGTCATCGCTAAGCTCGGTCGTCTGGCGTATGTATCAAAATACTCCCCAAATTTGGAAAAATATAGAACCACCCAATGGGAGCCGGGTTTAGTGTGAGGGTCTAGATTGACCACGAATAAGGCGGGACGAGTGAAATTTTGAGGTAATTTGTCCGAAGGAAATGTCCCTATATAGATTGAAATTTTGCCCCGCAGTAGTGTGTCTATTTGATGAGAATTCATGGTGTTAATAATTAATTTTCACCTCCCTATTAGAATCTATCGACACCGTCCCCTCGTACTCAGAGTAAAACAAACAGGTTATGGCGGTGTCAAGGTCTGTCTTGAACTGTAACTCAAATCTCACGTTCCCCTCTGTCTGAAGGCTGGTGTGCGAGTCCTGTCCTGCGCTGTCGGGAGTTAAGTCGAAGGCCAACATAAAGTAACCTTTATTGAACATGTCTCGCGTGATTAAATGGCCGTTGTTTTGATAGTGTATGCCCTATCCCGAAAACAATGTATCATAGGCGAGGGTGGACGTGCCAACGTTTTCAAAAGTTATCAAAATGGGCAAATGTTTTTGGATTCCATTTACATACAGGACGAAACGATCGAGGTTTCTGTGAACCAGTTGAAACGGATTCGTGTTCAAACTGCCCACAAACGCATCGTTTGACACCATTGTGAATAAAACAATTTTAGGGATAACCCCTTGAATAACATTGTTTAGACTAACAGACTTGGATCCTTTGGGTACGGTCACAGACTTTACGTCCACCCGATTGAGGTGGTATTGGGCCGGCTTTCGTAACAGTGTCTTTTCTATAGCGAGTGAAATAGTCGGCGACACTTCCACGTGTTTCACAAAGAGGGTGGCGTCTAAAATTCGCAACCGTACGTCGGTGTTTAAATTGTCCGCGTCTGTGAGCAGATAAAACTCTCTTTTGTTGCGAATTAATTTAACACGCAACGATACATTTTTCAACAGCAAATGCGAAATATTAAAAATGTCGGCGTGTAAACGTCCCACCAAGTCGACCGGATGTTTTAACAAGTCTAATCTAGTGGCGAAGCCTTTGTTCTCTATGGATGCGGCGAGTTCACCGTTAGCGGCAGGGGTATCCAAAAACCACATACCATTCACTAGGTGGGTGTCGGAGGCGTCTCTACCGTAATTAGTTAAAGTCTCTAAATAAGCACTGTAGGCATAGTTGTCGGTCGAGGTTGTAATAGGTGTTTCGTTGAGAGAGATATTGATTTGACTGAATAAAGAATTTAACAAGTTGTTGACGCATCCGATTTTATTGTCGGCTGCGACCGGTGTCCCCTCCCCCTCACCAGCTGAATACGAAGATATAATTTAATCGAAAAAAGGTCACGAAAATACTCGCCGTCCCCGGGGCAAAAAAACTCCAACTGAGCGTCATTGTCCACGGAAGTGATGGGTTTGTATTCGACCACTTTATTATTTTTTATTACCGTTTGAATGAATTTTTCGTCGAAAAGATCGAGTTCTATTTTTGAACACTCCATAATTAATCGAAAATATCTTTTTTAGCTCTCTTGTTCCCTCTTGGTCTGGCGCCCACCTTCGAATGAAGTCGTTTACGCTTTTTTACCCTTTTTAAGCCACGTCCCTCGACCGCCTGAGTGACGCGCTTTTTAACTATATCACCGACTTTTTGACCGGGTTCACGAGTCGCTATGTCGGAAAAAATGTGCGAAGCTGTTTGTAACGCTTGTTTTCCCACCGCTTTCGCCCCCTCATAAACAACGGTTTGACAAATCGAAATAATCCGCCCAAAAACGCACCGCGACCACGTCCCTGTTGAATTTTATAACTGGCGTGATAGACGGGACCGATGTATTCTCTCTCTCCCTCCATTGTTAAGACTAAGTCAAATTACTATCCCCCGTATCTATTTATCTAGTTTTTTCTCTCTAAAATGTAAAATCGCTACGGTAGGCTAGGGACCCGATTGAAAATTCACTCGTACGCCAAACTTTGTGTATAAGCCTATACTTATAGAGTCAAAATTACATTTCTCGACGGGAAAATAGAATATAGGAAAGAACACGTGATGTGCGGTGGCGGAGGGGAACTGTATGATTCTAATCTATCTTACATACGAATCGCCTAGTAAATGTCTGTGTACACAAAGACGGGTTCCGTTTCGATTGAAACAGAGCCGGGCAGTTTACGATTAGGTCGCAAAAAGACCCCCTTAATATCCTCGCTCATTAAATCCCTCATATGTGTATTAACCGCATTAAGTGACTCTAGGTTGGGTAGTCTGTTTCGAATGGTTGTAATTAAGTCTCCGATGCCCACATAGAGACGAACAGGAAATTCTATTTTAATTTTTTTTTTCCACACCGTAAATGAAATTGTGTTTTTGAATTGTGTAGTTATAGGTGACTTGTCGGTGGTCCATGCACCCTTTTGTTTTTTAATCTCAGTCAACATTGTTTGATCGCGAAGAATGTACCATTGAAATTCGGATATTAAAACCTCTAGATCTCCTTTATCACTTATCGAGCTCTTAATTTTATTATAAAGCTCCTTAAAGGAGGTGAAATCTTGTTGAGGAAACGAAACACGGCCCACTTGGGTCACCACGACGTTTGCCGTCAATTCTTTATCTTTTGATAAAATGTTATCTTCGAGAGTTTCAAAACCCACGGGATAGAATAATTCAGCTAGTCCCACCTCCCACCGGTCGTGTTCTAGCCATATGGACTGTGCCAGTTTTGTAGTATAGTAAGAGAGTGTATTATTCTCGTGATATTCAGCGCTCGAGTCCGACGGCAGTGCTACATAAAACTGACTCATATTTGTTTAATGTTAGACGCAGGCACCCAGCTGAAGAAAGAACTGTCGTATCCTTTCCACTTGACCAGATGATGTTGAATTCCCTTAATTCGCTTACTCTGTACTATTTTATCTATTTGAAAAATCGTTGGACGACGCACGCGAACTAGTTCGTAGTTATAAAAATGTCCCTCAATAGGCCGCCCGCGGAGATCCTGTAACGAATAGACCGGTTGGGGAAGTCTAGGAATTACTTTAACTATGCTAAATATTTCTCGTGTAAAATTAGCCTCGTATCCTTTGTCAAAAATCATTTTTTCTTTACTTATGCGCACATGATCGCCCGCCTTGAACAAAATTTTCCCTACTTTAATTTTAGCCCACCGCTTTCGCAGGCGCAATAATATTTTAAGTACGTGAATTGGCTTGACCGAAGCCGGAGCCATTCCTATAGTCGAATGAACACTAGCGTTATAATTTTGAACTAGCTTGCCCAACTCATCGACGTAGTTGTGAGTGTTAAATGCGGTGAAATATTTCCACATTTTAGTTTTCAGTGTGCGATTTAAACGTTCCACGACGGCCCCCTTTATATCCGGATTATGCAAATGATAAAAATTAACGCCCGCTTGTTTCAAAAATGTTCTAAATTTAGAATTTAAAAATTCCCTAACCTTGTCCGACTGAATCGAAAGGGGGCGTCGTCCTTTTTTAAAAATCTGTTTTATACCCCGCGTGATGTCTGCGCCCGATTTTGTTTTAAGTGGTATAGACCACGCGTAATTTGAAAATACATCAATAATATTTAGAATATAGTTGACGCCTCGGTTGTCCTTATTTAAAGCTCTCATATCTACTAGATCAATCTCCCACACATCGTCGATATTGGCGACTCTGTACGGGTTACGTGGGAACCTTTTTCTTAAACCACGGTGAAGAGTGTACGCGTCCTGCCCGGTCAACCATTCGTCTACTTTTATTTTATTCAACCGACTATACTTTTTAAGATTGCTGGCGCTCGAGAAAGCCGAAGGTCGCGGGAATTTGTAATATAATTTTTTTTAACGTTGCGCTCATCTTAGCGTGTTCCAACGTGGTCTGGCGGGAAACAGTTTAGAAATGATTGTTTTATATTTTAAACCTCTGCTGGACGTTATTTTCGCGTCGGGATCAAAGTTTGGTCGATGAGCGCTCGTGGCAATTAGTATGTCTTTATATTTTTTTTAAATCACTCTCTGTAATTATATCTTTATTTACGTTTCTTTTGGTCAACAACTCCCAAAGTCCTTGCGTGCCTTTATAGTGTGTGTTACCCAGGTATATATCGTTATCGTCTACGGTGAAACTCGAATTGCCTATTTTAAAAGTATCCCCCTCTTTTCTAATTCCAAATACAGGGTCAGTAGACACTCTCCGGTGGACGTAAGGTGATAAATATTTTCCCGCTATCTTACCGAATAATTTGGAGGAACCTGTTTCAATTTTGTCAGATTCTGATCTAGGTACAAAATACGACTCCCCTTCCACCCACCCACCTTGTGGCGAGTCTACAACACTAATAGGACTGCTTTGATATGTGGTCTCGTCTGAAATGAATCGAGGAGGAGGTGGAACCGCCGGCTGTCTCCTAGGTCGTTTTCTTTTTCGTCGTGCAAGGTCAACCGGTCTACGCTTTAATACTGTGGGGCCCACGATGGGTATTTTAATTGGTTGTTTCGCTCTCTCCCTGTTTGTTAAATAACGCTGTTGATGTTTTCTAAAACTAGCCAATCTTTGATAATCGTCCATTTTTTTCCTAAATTTCAGAATTTTTTTCATCTGTACAAAATCAGTGGCGTTGTCATCGCGTTTATTGTGAAATAGTTCTGGCGGGACTAGAAGCATCTGTTTAAGTTGTGACATATTATTATTTAACCAATGCGCCTACGAGAGCTGAAAGAATAGCGGGTAGTATGATGCTCAAGAAGCCGCCCGATTGAACGGCGATAGTTCTTTTTCTCTTCAACGAAACACCACTGCTAGCCAATTTACGCATACAATTTTTATACTTTATTAATTTTCCCTTATCTCTTTTACTAATTTTAATATTATTGTTTAATGTGTTTAGAGCACATTCGCCGAGTGTTGTTATAACATCCGGGTCGACGACTTTAAGAATAGCTTTGCGCAATTTAGGACTGGCCGTTTTCAACACAGACAGTACGTGTCTATTTTTCTTGACTAGTTTCATCTAGTAGTCTAGCGGGGACAAACACTTTGCAAATAGTGTCAAATATGTCCGTTTTGAAGCGCAGGCGTTCGTCCGCGTTCTGACTCAGATCAAAGAGTAAATACCCGTGAGCGGATTCGGTTGCTTTCCTATAGATTCTTTGTATTTCGGACGGATTATCAGGATAAACTTGTCAAGCTAGATAGTTTATCTGTGTTTGATCACTCGGGTTTTTAAACACCACAATGTATTTAGCGTTAAGCGAGATGTCACGAGACTTACTCCCCTGATGGAAAAGATTTTGTGTGATCAGAATAACCGACAGGTTTCTATGATGACTGCCCTTGGTGAAAAGTTCACACACTTTGTTAGAATAAACCTCGTTCATTAAATCGTCCAGCACGATGAGTTGAGGCCCGCCGGCCTTAAAATTGAAATTGTCCGGAGTAGTAATAGCCAAGGTTTGTTCAGTTTTACGTCACTGTTATTAAAATAATATTGACTGCGTCTGTGAGTGACGCCAGGCTTTAGTGACGTCAGTGAGTGAGTTCAGCCTGTGTGTGTGTATGGTGACGTTCGGACGTCGATTTGGGTCGCTAATTATTCAAAATATGGTGACGTTTTATTGGGTCATCCCTGCCATGTTTTATTGAGTAAGGTCAGCCCTGCCGTCAGCCTGTTGTACGTGTCGGTAGGTATGCTATAGTATTGTGACGTCATCCTGATTGTTGTATTGACTGCAGGTCGCTAATTATTCAAAATATGGTGACGTTTTATTGGGTCATCCCTGCCATGTTTTATTGAGTAAGGTCAGCCCTGCCGTCAGCCTGTTGGACGTGTAGGTAGGTATGCTATAGTATTGTGACGTCATCCTGATTGTTGTATTGACTGTTGGTCAGCCTGAGACTATGACGTTTCAAATAGTGTGGTCGCGTCTGACGTCGGTTCTGGACGCCCCGTAGCTGTGGATTTTTTTACGTCACTTATAATATGACTGACGTCGAGGTAGCTATGCTAGAGATATAGTGATAGTATTGTGACGTCATCCTGTGTGACGTTTCAATTAGTTTGTCAGCGGCATTTCTATCGTGGACAAGTTTTTCAAGTGTATACGAATTGTAATTTGTTTTAAATTTTTAGTTATTTATATATCAAATAATTGATAGATTTGATCATGTTTTATGGTGACGCGTTCCGTATTTGTACGTCACACATCAGATTTGAATGAATAATAATATCAAGTGTGTTTTCATTATGTTTTATGACTAAAATATAACATTTAAACGTTTGGAAAATTTTACTCTCAACTGAGTTTGTATTCAGTGTGAAATCCATCTGTTTAAAATAAAACCTGTTTTTTTTAAAAAAGGAAGAGGTTAGTTTTTTTAAAAATATCAGCGGCAAGATCATTCCTGTCGCTGGCAAGTTTTTAAAGTGTATATGAATTGTAATCAGTTTTAAATGTCTAGTTATTTATATATCAAAATAAAATAATTGAAATAAATAGACTAGATTTGAACAGCTGTGAAAACTTTAGAATGCATTCTTTTAAAAAATTAATAACTTCACAGAGGACGAATTTATTAAACAACATACATGATTAAAATGAGAGGAAAATATTACTAGAAAATGAAAAAAAAATACCAAGTTGTTTTTTCACATTTAATTATAATAAAAAAATACACAGATTTCACATATAATTGTTATACTAATACATAAAACCATTATGAACAGATATTAGTTACAAAGTAAAATTATAAATGAACAGATATTAGTTACAAAGTAAAATTATAAATAGTGTTTAGTTGTTACTTTGATTTATAAGGTGAATATGGAATATTCCAAAGACTACGATATTATATTTTAAATAGACTTTTACATAAACACCTCTATAGATTACATATATAATTGTTATATGACTACACCAAATATGAACAGATAGTGAGTAGTTACTTTTATTTCAAATTTTAAACCAGTATTACCAAAGATTGAAAAAAACTATAAACCAGTTTGTTCTATTCTAAGCTTAATAGAATTATCACCCCCTATGCCATCATAGATTATTACAGACTTTGAATTATTTACAAGGTCAATATGCTGTTTAGAACAAATACCTGAATATTTCTTTGGGAGGAAAAAACCTACGATATTATCATGTAAATTGGCTTTCACATAAACAGCGTGGCCATATTTTGTTTCACGTTCATTAAAAGATATAATATCCAGTACTGTATTCTCCTTTAAACTTCTTAGAGAGATATATTGAATGTCATCACTCTTGGTTGAGTTGAAGTCGTTTATGAATTTGTCCATATCTTGAAAAAAAAAATCAAACAAATATATTATAGCAAAAAAAAATAAGAGAGCAATAAAATGTTTTTTTTAAAAAAAATAAATAAATAAAGAAATTATAAATTACCTGATTTACTCCGCTGTGGGTGTACTTGGATCAGCCCTGCTAGCTTGTGGGTTGGTCTCAGAACTGACGTTGAAATCTAACGCACTGTCTTGCCAATTGTGCAGGCAGTCTAAGTGTATGCGATACCAGTCACTTACAACTTTGCAATAACGTTTTGACCCACACGCGTATGACTTTTTAAAGTGAGAAAAGCACTCAGAATTACAATAGTGTATAGTGCGTTCGATGCAGGACTCTTTTAGAATCTCTAACACACACGTGTAATTATTAAAACAATCAGTTGTTCCCAGCTCTACGCATCTATCTCCGTCAGAGTACTCTTCCAAAATTGATATATCACCTAAAAGCGTTATAAAATGTTCTTCACCACATTTACAAGCACCACGCGCTCCTCTCTTGTTCACTCTGTCAAAATAAGATCTACTTTTGAAAATATGTCTAGATTGACGCTCAATATGTCGACGTTTAAATGAGTGAAGGGGGACGTTTAAACTCGTGTCTTCGACTGATTCCATTTTATGAATTCTAACGACTTAAATACACACGCTATTTATCGTGATAATTCTAACTCTCAAGGTGAACATCATCTACTATTCAACTTAAATCTCGCTAGCAGGTACAGGCATCGACTCGCAAAAGATCAAGGAAAACGGTTTTACTTTCTAATTATATATTCAGGTCGCTTCTGGAAGGTTAACTACATTTAAAGGAGCGAAATCAGCACACAGGTGTGTAGAAAGGACACACACACACACACACACACACACATCTGACGGAGTTGCGATCTATAAAAAGAGAATTTAACTATAGAAAGTTATCATTTCATCGCCATCTTATCGAGTGAAAAGAAGTTGTCACGTGAATCAGCATCAACTACCTAGCGCTCGTGTTTTCTGCTAAAAGTAAGATAAATTTTACCATCTATTCTCTAGTGTTCAATTTATTAGTTAAACTAATATTTTATATTAAATATCTTTTCTAAATTTAATTGTTTTTATTTTAAATATTTAAACTAACAATTAATTTTTTTACGGTTGTTTCTCAATTTATAATTAAAACTAAAATTTAATAGTTAAACTAATATTTTAAATATTTTATGTGTTTCTCTTTTCTAAATTGATTCTAACAATTAATTTTTTACGGTTGTTTCTCTCTTTCAGAATTTAATTGTTTTTATTTTATTCTAACAATTAATTTAATAGCTAAACTAATATTTTAAATATTTTTATGTGTTTCTCTTTTCTAACAATTAATTTTTTTGTTTCTCAAATATATTATTTAAACTAACAATTAATTATTTAAATTTATTTCTTTTTTTTTATAGTGTCTAGCGAAAAAACATTTATACCCGACGAATCTAGTGACAATGCCACACCCTCTACCTCGGACATTAACAGACAACGGCAACACATTTTTGATTATGCGGCGGGTACAAACACTAATGACACATTTACAATAATAACGGAGACAGAACGAACTTACAGTCGGTACAACACCTTAGCCAGAGATATCTTAGTTCGTTTCAATCCATTGATTTTGAACGTGAGTCCAATGCATTATCTAATGACGTGTTTCTCTAGTCTATTAGCATACTTGCTCAGAGGTACGGCGCCTTACGATTTAATTGGACTCACGATCACGAACACGGAGAATAACCTCGATAAACCGGTCGGCGTTTCGTACCGTAGATGTGATCAAATTGATGTGACCACTATTATGAATACATTAACAAAAGTTATTCAAAGTAATGCCAGATTCGGTATAGCCGATGTGTTGAGGATTAAAGCGAATCATATCACAATGATGAGGGAAACGGTAATGGAGCATTAAAAAGAAAGTGCCTTCCAAACGATATCTGAGTCACCATAAAAGGAGCATTGTCGTTGTTAAATCATTGACGAAGTGTTTGGCTCACGCTATAGTAATAGCGATAGCCAAAATCACTAATGATATTAATTATAAATCGTATATTAAGGGGTGGAAAATAAAAAATGCTGTAGATGAGCTTCTCGCAAAAGCGCGTGTAGATTTATCGGGGGGAGGGGGGCGCGAACATCTCGATAAATTTCAACGTTATTTTGGGGACGAATATAAATTACGCGTGTATAATACCCTCTCGACGCTCAATGGGTTGTGGTATGAGGGGGTGTCGTCTTCTAGTAGGTACATTAACCTACTGTACGATGACGTCACACATCACTTTAACGTAATAATCAATATGGCGGCGGCCTTTTCCGTTCAGTATTTCTGCGACGGATGTAATACCGGTTTTGAAAGAGGTGCAAGACATTCATGTAAGAATACTTGCCCCCAATGCATGTCCATACCTCCATGTTTGTATGAAAATGAAAAAAAAGTGTATTGCAGTTATTGTAACAGGTTCTTTAGGTCTGCCGCTTGTTTCACTAGTCATAAATCGAATAAAATTCGCGGTAAGAAAACAGTTTGTGATTTAAGACAGGTATGTATTACCTGTGATAAAACAAAGGGGAGTAAACACGAATGTTTTAAATCATACTGCGCAACGTGCAAACAGAATAAAGAAAACCCGCATCGTTGTTATATGCAGGTGTTGAGTCGGAAGGAGCTCGATGATAATTACCTAATGGTATTTTATGATTTCGAGACTACACAAAATCGAGCTATAACCGATGATTGTTTTTTACATGAACCTAATTTTTTGCATGCACAGCACTATTGTGTAAAATGTGAATTTAACGATAATATGGACGAGGATTGTGAGCAATGCGGGAAACGATCTCATTCCTTTTGGGAAAATCCGGTAGACGGCTTCATCGACTACCTGAGACAACCGAGGCCGTTTGCAAATAAAATTGTTTGCGTTGCGCATAATGGGAAGGGGTTTGATACTATATTTATCCTGAATAGATTTCTATCACTAAACTACACCCCTAAAATTATTGCGGACGGAACTAAAATACTCTGCATGACAATGGACCACATACAATTTAAAGACAGCCTATGTTTCCTCCCCATGCCACTGAGACAGATCCCGAAAGCGTTTGGACTAGACTGTAAAAAAGGACACTACCCCTATCTGTTTAATACAGAAAAGAATTTAAATTATATTGGTGAGATGCCCGGTCCCGAAATGTTCGGTGCGGATTATATGAAACCGGATGAGCGAAATGACTTTATGGTGTGGCACGCTGACAAACTGCGGCAGGGGTATATATTTAATAATAAGGCAGAGCTGGAGGCCTATTGTGTGGATGACGTAAATGTATTACGCAAGGGTTGTCGTACATTTCGTCATTTATTTCTAAATATAGGCGCGACAGACGTTTTTAGAGAATCTATCACAATCTCGTCGGCGTGCAATAGATTATTTAGAAAATTGTTCCTAGCCCCCGATACGATAGCCATCCTGCCCAAGGGGGGTTACAGGTGCGGTGACAGACAGTCTGTGAAAGCCATAAAATGGTTAGTCTATCTGGAGAAAACCCGACCCGATATTCGGCACGCCTTCAACGGGCGTGAGATAGAGATTTTGGGCAGGAAAGTGGACGGCTACTGTGACGCGACGAGAGAGATTTTTGAGTTTGATGGATGCTTTTTCCACGGGTGTACATGTCTTTCAAACCGTGACGTGACTATAACAGGGACGAAAGAGACTCTCACCGAGCGATACGAGTGCACTCTGTTGAGAGATCGAGCATTTAGAGCCGCAGGGTACTCTGTTACAACTATGAAAGAGTGTGACTTTGACAAAATACTGAGTGAAGACCCACAACTAGATTTAGAGCTAAGCAATCACCCTATGATTCAAACTGCCCCACTCAATCCACGTGACGCACTGTACGGTGGACGTTGTGAGTCTATGACATTACACTACAAGACAAACCCCGACGAAAAAATAGGCTATCTTGATGTCTGCAGTTTATATCCCTGGGTGTGCAAATATTTTAAATTTCCTGTAGGTCACCCTATAAATATTTTTGTCGCCGACGATTGCCCCATCGACGTGGTAGACCGAGAGGGCGTAATTAAATGCACTATATTGCCTCCTAGAAATTTGTTTCACCCCGTACTCCCCTACAAGACACAATCAAAATTAATGTTTTGTTTATGCTCCTCTTGCGCAAACGAGATGAACCAAGGTGATTGTTTACACAGCGACTCTGACAGGACTATTACAGGCACATGGATAGTGGACGAGGTTCGTCTAGCGCTAGAAATGGGCTACACAATGGTTAGAGTACACGAATTTTGGAATATAAAATTACCCAGTTCGATCCCCAGACCAGAGAAGGGGGACTGTTTGTAGAGTATATTAACAAGTTCCTCAAGAACAAACAGGAGGCGTCTGGATACCCTGGATGGGTGAAAACAGACGCAGACAAAGACAATTACGCTAGCGAGTATTTCAAAACAGAGGGAATAGTGCTGGATAAAAACGAAATTGTTAAAAATCCAGGAAAGCACGCACTCGCCAAACTGTGTTTAAACTCTTTCTGGGGACGATTTGCATTGAACGAAAACAAAACGCAGACCACAATTGTGAACAACCCAAAAGACTTTTTCTCCCTACTCACCAGCCCGGGGACAGAGGTTCGTAACATTATTTTCCCCAATGACGAGGTTGCTTACGTCTCGTGGACATACCGTGACGAGGCCGTTCTGCCCCTGGATACGGTCAATGTGCCTATAGCCGCCTATGTGACCACCGGTGCCCGTATGAAATTGTATTCATATCTCAGGCACTTGGGCGCTTCTTGTCTTTACTGTGACACAGACCTTATTATAAGTGTGAGGAGACCGACAGACACGTACACGATACCGACCGGCGACAAGTTGGGCGACATGACATACGAGCTGACCACCTACTCTGAGAGCGCCTACATTACAGAGTTTGTTTCCGGTGGACCAAAAAATTATTCTTACAATGTGTTTGTCCCCGAGACGAATGAGTTCAGGTCCGTCACAAAAGTCAGAGGTATTACACTAAACTATGAAAACACAAAGATTGTAAACTTCACAACTATTAAAGACATGATTTTGAAAGACATGGACCCCGTACACGTGACTAACCCGCGAAAAATTAAAAGAAAAAGAGGCGCCATCGTCGTCTCCCAGTTGGAGAGAAAAAATTATAATATTGTATTCACTAAACGTAGGAGATTAAATAACAACACGTCCGTACCCTACGGCTATAGTTGATGCTAACCCCGGCCGCTGGTATAGAAAACTATCATGATCTAATATATATATTGACATTGTTCTTCTCTCTCACTCTCTGATTCCAGTGTCATCCTTATTAAAGATCAAAAAGTTAAATAGAAACGCCATATCACCGGTTAGAGCCACCACACACTCTGCAGGTCTAGACTTGAAAAGTCCCTACAATTGCTGTATACAGCCCTCGTGCAGGCGTTTAGTTAAGATAAATATTTCTATTATATTACCGGCGGGAACGTACGGTAGAATATCTCCACGATCTAGTCTGGCTCTTCACCACGGCATAGATGTTTTGGCCGGCGTTATAGACGAAGACTATCGTGGTAATATTTGCGTATTACTAATTAATCACGGCCACACTGTTTTCACAATTAAAAGGGGTGACAAAATTGCTCAACTAGTATGCGTTTAAATTGACTACCCTAGAGTTGAACACACTGATTCGCTATCAAACACTCAGAGGGGGGAGGGAGGGTTTGGATCGAGTGACATCACTATAAAAGATTGTGTCCGGGATAATTGTAATTTAGTATAATGGATCAAATCAACGCGTCCATCCTCACGTACTCGGAGAAGCAGGATTTGTGTCTGATGTCTGCCGCGGAGTTGAATAATTTACCTATAGAATTTATAAAAACATACGCGTCTAGAGATATAAATCGCGCTTGGAACTTACTCTCTCCCTCTGCGCAGCACGAATTGAAAGATTATAAATATTGTTTGGAACATTATAATAGGGGCGTAACGCAGATTGATGGTCCGCCGTCTATAAAGAAAAAATGTCATCAATGTATGACATCATCGTGATATTTATGTACGTGACTGGGACCGGTTTTTTTTTACAGTTGTCTCCACCCACAGTGACTGTTAATTGGTTTTTTTTTTCCTTTACAGTTTTGGATCAACACCACCACCACCAACATGACAAACATGATTGTTGACTTGCAAGGATTCAAAGACGAGAACAACACATTTATTTTAAAAGAATGTTTCATTATTCATGAAACTTCGTCAATTATGCAACAATATAATATGTTTGATCACGACCTTCAATAGTTGGGATCAGGTGTTGTTTTATGGACTTTCTAAGTTTCTTGTTTTAAATTTTAAATTTTATTTTTATTAACACCATGTCTTACTACATGTTAAGGCTATATGTCTTGTACTAATTACGTTAGATGGCTGGGTATAATAAAGGACGAATTTAGAGGAAGCGCGCCAATATTTGTTTGGTGTGAGAGTGGAAAACCATTTAGGATAAAACCTCACTCAAAGCACCCAACCGGAATCGAACCCCGATCTCCTCGTCTTCAGCAGGCTAGTCTGACACAAAAGTTACTGTTGATTCACACTTTTGCCGAAAAACAAGAGCAGTTCCGAACTGTGGTCACGTGGCAGCTCCAAGCCAATCACAAGAAATGCGCATTAGATGCGACGGCCGCGTTGCTCTAGTAGAGACAATCTCTGCTTTAACAGCTCTTCTCCATTAAAATCTGCTTTAGATAGACCCGATCAGCGCATGCGCTAACTTTCCTCAATGCACTATATTTTACAAACAAAAGTAGCAAGCAGACACTAGCGTCTATACGCTTCCATACTTTGTTGTTCTTTTTTAGTTAGTATAGCTGTACGTACTGATATATTCTTTTCTTTTTCTTTCGAGAAATATTTGACACGATTTCTCAACAGATCGGTAAAACACGACTATTTATAAATGTTTATGAAAACAAACAATACTGTATGCAATCAGCTGGTTGTAATTTGACGTTTCAATGCATCATGGGTAAACATAAATTTACAACTTTCCGCGTGAATGTAAACTGCCGCGCCAATAAGCAGAGCGGATTCTCTGTTGTACTTTCTACTTTAGGCGTAAGTGTGAATCAATCTTGACGCGTTTGACAACTCGGCCACGGAAACAGGTTCTTTTTAAATTCCTACACGTAAGAACCTATAGGCCATTCCACATTTAAATTGCAGTAGAGGCTATAATGGACACTTACCATCTGTTTCTAGCCCATTGGTTTCCCGTTAGCGCTGTCCTTACTTTACCTCTTGGAGTTGCAATTTCTAAGCCTAAAAACGAACATAGTTATGTCTAAGAAATTAACATGCTCTATTATATAACATTTATTGATGCATCTAATCAAAGCAATATAAACTAAAAATTTTAGTTTTTACAAAATATAAAAATTCACTTTGTGCCTCAGTTTCACGAGTTTTCAAATATATCACATCATAAGTCTCGTTCAGTTAGTGTATTAAAGTCAATATTTTATGGTGGCTATGGTTATATTCATGAATAACGCCTGCAAAGTGTGAATTTAATATATTTCACATGAGATTAAAAACAACTTTTATAACTCTTGAAACATTTAAAATAAAACATTAAAAAGTTGTCTGAATCGAAACTTTTTCTTTTGATTTTACATGGATATATTATCTGAAATTAATTATAAAATAGTTCAAATTTTGTTTTTAGAATAACTACGGATCAATTGCACCTTCCACTTATGTTTGGTGGCGTTTTGAAGTTGTAGAGTGGGAAACACGATTTACACTTTGTCCGGGCCTAAAGAGTATAGCATTATAAGACAGTTGTGTAGGGTTTAAAATTGAAGAGTTGTGTGAGCTCATTAAAATAAAAAACATAACATAAAAATTAATATAACTGACTATAAGTACAACGTTTAGTCAATTTTACATTCATATGTTAGTAAATTTACTTCGTTGGTTTATTAAAAAGAGTGATTTTTTTTGCAAATTCTAAGACTCTGTTAAATATTTGAAAATATATTTTATGTTAAAAACAATCTTTTATGATACCATAATATACTTTCGATTGAACAACAATGGTTGTTGGTCTTATTAAAGTTATACTTTCATTACACTTTATCACCGCTAATAATCGGGTTGGGGTTTGATTCTTGGCTGAATAGGCGGTTTTGAGTCAACACCTTATCACAGTCTGTAGCGCTTGTGCCAGATTAGCTTGGGGTCCTTGTTTCAATTCCCGGCTTGATCGAATATTTATTGTTGGTAAATTGTTGGATGGGGGACTGGATGCTGGTTTTTCATAGTATTAGGCTATTTTGAAGTCGTCTGATAATGTGATCAGGTTGTTCGAACAAAGCACGTAGAACATCCAATAATAATAATAACAAAAAATTGGAGTTTATTTTATCATGTAATTCTTTAATAGTTCGAGGAGAACGCTATTTAACTTACCCTGAAAGGTAGAAGTCTGACCTTGAACTACACTAGGCCCATATCTTTTTAACTGCGACATGGTGTAGCCATGCAAAGTAAGCTACGTCCTTTCGTAAACAAGGGGTACTTAAAAGAAAAATACTGTTTTATCAATAAAAATATATTTTTGTAACATTTAATTAATATCAAATAAAACTAAGGAAATGTTATGGTGGGATGATTCTGGACTTGATTAAAATATGCTCAATATTTTAGGATCATTTATAGGAGATCACCTAGGCAGCATTCCGGAGGTAATTTTCATTGCATTTTTGCAACATGTTTACTATCCGTTCGGGCTATCCGAATATTTACACTGATGGGGAAGAAAGTAAGCAGGTGAAATATAGAGGAAGTGTACTAGCATTTACATAGAGGGAAAGTCAAAAACCTTTAGGAATAAACAGAAAATACACCCCCATTACACTAGGCTGAGATTAAAGCCCTGAAAGACCCTTCGCCAGAGATACTGCCTATTGACTTAAACATTCGTACAACAAGGTAGATATCACTGCAGTAGATGATGGGGATCACGCTTAACTTAGTGTTCACGTAAATTAACGTTAACTTGAATTAAAAAGAGTGTGATCAGGATTCGCATAAAATAACGTAAAAACTCTAGCAACACACAAACAAGGAGTTTGAACTTTTAAAAACATAGTATATAACTTTATTATATTTCAAATATTAATATTAGGATATTTTCTATATTATCTTTCGTTTATAATTCCGTTCTTGAGCAATTGGTTCGTAATGTATTAACTTGTCGGTTACTTGGTCCCTTCTTAACTGGATTCATCATGACGGTTTCTACCTGAGTCTTTCTTGACTACCGCTTTTTTATCGACCACTTGTACCTCCTATACTTGAGTTTGTCGATCACTTGAAACTCCTATACCTCAGTTTGTCGACCGGTTGTACCTACTCGTGTCAACCACTTGTACCACCTAGCCTTCCAAATGTATGCAAACATTTTATCGACTATTTCTCATTCGTATCGAATGCATTGCACTTCTCATTCGTATCGAAGGCAATGCACTGTGTGATTGAACGATGGTACTTATAAAATTCTTCCAAATCACACCCTTAATTTCATTCCTTAATTACTTTGTTTAAAATTACCCTTAATTTGGATAAATCTGTGGGTAAATTTACCGCTTTTAACTGTATTCTGTCCTGTGCCTCGGTGTTGTAAACGTTATCGTGTTGCCTTTCTCATGGCTCTTCCTTACTAAGTGATGAAGCGCCAGGTTAAGGTTGGGATGTTCTTCCAATCTTGAAAGATGAAGGTTTTCCTCTAATTTGGGATAGAAGTGTAGCACTACGTCAGTAATCTTCACGTCCCCTTCCTCTAGATTTACTGTACTATCACATCTGCCTCTTTCACTAATTGTTGTCACAAGTTGGCCCTTGCCCACTTTTTCATCTTGTTTCAATTGTTCCTTACCTTATCCTACTCTTTTTCTCCAAAGTTTACACAACATTTCTCATATTTTCTTCATGTCTCTTTCACTTTTGACTTTATCTGCCACAACGACTGATGATATTGTTTTAGACTTCTCGTCCACACTTACTATTCCTGATATTACCAATACTGGTTCCTTATTTGGTATAGACACCATTTCTGATAAAGACCAGAGACATAGCATTGTCTTAAGCTATACTCACCAGAGACTTAGCATTGTCTTAGGCTATACCTACCAGAACATAAGTGTGTCTTAAGCTATTCACTACGCAGCTATAGCAGCATATTAGGCTATACTCATTAGAGGCATATCAGTGCTATATATTTTTTACTTACCAGAGACATCGTGGCGTTTTAAGCACTATTCAGAAGAGACATAACCATATATTAGGCTCTACCAAACATAAACATAGCAGCGTCATACGCCATACTCACAAGATACATAACAGAGTCTTAGGCTATATTTACCAGAATAATAGCTGTGTCATAGCCACTACCCTCCGCCCCCTCCCACCCGATATTTAACAATGTTCCAAGCTATACTCACCAGTGACATAACCGTGATTTAGGCTATACTCACCAGTGACATATCAGTGTCGTGCTTTAAGGACTATATCTATAAAATCATATTTTAACAATGTTATATGACGTGTATTATTTAGAGTTAAAATAGATCTAATATATGGTTTAAAAACACCAACAATATTATTATTATTTGCACCGCGTCTTACTACCAGTTTGGGTTATACGCACTTACGCTAATGCGTAATGGTAGGGTTATTGTGAGATGAAATGAAGGACCTACAGTTTAACGTGGAATCCGAACCACGTTGGAGGCCTGGCATTCCCCACATTCACAATATATCTTGTCAGAGGTGAAGGAAGGGTTTGGTAATCAGATAAATCTGTGCCGGGACCGAGGATTGAACCCCGGCCGCCAGCACAGAAGTCCGACACCTTACCCCTAGACCACCAGATCACCTAACACCAACAATAAAATTATTTTTATAATTGACCCAATAAAGCACGTTGGTTTCCCCGGAAACGACTGAAATAAACCATAACTTCATTGGTGTATTTAGTTGACTACCTTGTACTAAGATTTTCTGATTAAAAACGTAATATTGTCAATATGAGCCTGAACAAACTAATTATTTTCTTTCTTCTGGGATTGACAAATTCCAGATGGTTTAAGGAACAGTCTAGAACTGTCGGGAACAACATTATCGTCCACAAAAATGTCGAGGTGGTGAAACTACAAGGTGAGACAGTTGGTTACTTTAAATGTACCTAGTTACATGCGATTTGGTTCAATACATTTGAGATAACCTGTATATTAATATCTACAGAGAAGCTGAACATCATTATAATCAAGTCACTGTCGTATTGAAGGGGTCATTGTTCAATTAATTTAAATTATATGAAAAATAGTACATGCACAGTGATTGATGTTGGGTCCTTTATCTAAGAGCGCTAATGCTATACCATTTCGCTAACCGGGATTGGCCTCGTGTTCAGAGTTCTTATTTGACTGGTAATTTAATACTGAGTATTGAGTCTGAGTTTGTGATGTGCGTTGATATTCATTAGAATTTCACGTTTAAATTAAATTATTGTATTGCATACTTAGCTGAATAACTGTTCTCCCAAGAGTCAGATGACTCTAGTATGATCAAATGCATATTATTGGTCGCTCATATGTATCTGACTGTTCCACACGTCCATCACAGACTCAATCTTCAACTATGAGTGAATAACGAGCCGAAACATCGGATGAATCCTAGATAGCTCAGTGGAAGAACCTAGGTTCACTAAGCCAAATGTATCGAGCTCAATTCCCATGTTCAGGTGTTTTTTTATAACTAGTTTAAATTAAATATAATGTAGTATTATGGTTAGTAGAGGTTATTGAAAGCCACCATTACTAAAATATTCTAAACTTACCGTAAATATCTTATGTCAGTACTATTTATATAGGAATAGTTTTATTTGTTTCAGGACATAATGACTGGCATGCTACTTGCAACTCATAGGAACACACTCTACCAATGGGAGTTAAAGGACTGTTAATTCAGCTAACTCATAATGTGACTCCACCCCAGCCAGGGGATAACCCAAACCGTGAGCCCTATGTGACGGCGTGCAAATGTTTCTTCCCCCAAAAAGCCGATGGAAGCACGGGCGAAGCTGCAGCTTTCCAGACTGTGGTCCCCACGCAGAGTTGTCGAGTTGGAGAACCATGAGCCCTATATGCTAGCATACACATTCTTCTTCAAGAACCGTGAGCCCTATGTGTATGATTATTAATAATGTTATTATACATATATATATATATATATATATATATATATATATATATTCTTATTACGATATTGATGTACCGCCTGACAAATTGTCGTCCCTACATAGCTTACTCAACCAATGCAGTAATTATTACCAAAGTGGTTATTGTTCTCTCAATCAACTCAGCATGTTTTACTATTAACCTCCATATATATTTAAAAATTAAATTAAATTTCTGCTCCGTACTTCATCAGTTGTATTTTATGTCACTCATAGCTTGCAGTACAATAATCCCTAAAATATTAATTACAATAGTGATTTTTATTTATAATACACTGATCTTGTACTCATTAAGTTTCTCGAAAAGCAAATAACTACTTCTGACTATGACATGGTATCGTCTACCATCGTATGGTTAAACGTGTTGCTGTCATGTAAGACTGTAGGCGATCTGGGTTTGATTTCCGATTGGATAAGGTGAGTTTTCTTCCCCTAAATTATTCTCCACTCCAACTCAACACAAATGCGTGTACATTCAATTTAAAACTATGCCATCCTCATTTCTTTTTTATTAGCGAACTTAATCTATGCGTGTAAAATAAAGGGATACCAAGAAGTTTTTGGGGAAAAAAATTTTAAAGACACATTGCCAGTTTTCTCCACCAAGTTTAAATACAGTTATGTGTCGACAATTTTGATTTAAAAAATCTGGATCTTTGATAGTCCAAATTGCCAAGAAAAAAATTATTTATGAAAATAACCATAGCGGTATCAATATCCTAAACATGGATATCAAAAACGCACCTCAACCGTTGTTGGTAAAAATAATGATACTTTTTTTATGTTGATTGATGTTTGCCTTAATGTGCGACCGAAGGGTGCGCAAGTATTTTTACAGTTTTAATAGAATTGAAATTTCTTGGCCAAAATAAATAAAATATTTCTTTAGTAGCAACATAGAATTTAGTTTTCTGCACATACTAGTATCAAGAAATATTGAATATCTGTCAAGTGTTACTTGGAATTTTGTCAAAACATTTTATCTTTATTTAAAATGATTTGACAAAATTCCAAAACACCCCTGACAGATATTCAATATCTGTTAATATTGGTATATGTAGAAAACTAAACTTGATGTTGCTATTGGAGAAATATTTTATTTATTTTGACCAAGAAATTTCAATTTGATAAAAACTTTAAAAATACTGGTGCTCCCTTCTGCCACACCTTAAGATATTGCTTTAGGATTTGTGATATTTAGCAACAAAAAAACATTTAAATTCTTTAATTAAATTAATTGAAAATGTTTCTACCTTAACAATGAGTTTTCGTAAATATCCCGTCTATTCTTTTTTTTATCATATAAACTGACTTATTTAATCAGGACTGGGTCATTCCGCAATTAGTCCGAATTATCGACTCTCTGATGTATTTAAATTATTGTTGATGTTACAATGAACTTCTTATTACCATTTTAGCTTAATGAATGTCAAATTGAAGCCAATACTTTTAAACTAAACTAAATCACTAGCACAACTTCCGTCGGATCTAAAGTAAAGCCGTCGGTTTCAGGTTGATTGTGGTATGTATAAGAACCCTGAAGGTATGAATATACCATATTGGCAAAATTGGTAAAATCTTTCACTTATAATCATAAAAATATAATCAGTCGGTCCAGAAATTGAAAGCTTAATTACATCAAATAAATAAAACCGTTAAAGACAGAACTCAAGTTGGCATTGGAAAACATTGTTTTACGTTACTTGGATACTTTTGTAAACTACAGACATTGAAAAATATTTTCTTCAGATAATTAACTGTGAATAAGATATGAAATATCTCTGTTTTATGTGATGGAATGAAGCTGAGCATATACTTGAGATCTTCAGACATCCAAGAGTTGTATTTGGCTCAAACTGTAGTCCCTTGTTCTTGGTGGCAGTTTTGGAGTATCATTTGAGTCAACATTTACAAACCCCCCAATTCAATCCCATTATCATTAAGAGATTTCTACAGAGCTTCTATGTAGACAACGTTGTCAGGAGCATTGACGGTGAATTATAAGTAGATCAGTTTATCCAGAAATCTAGTGAGGGGTTATATGAAGGCAGATTTTATTTGAGAGGTGTAACGAACCCACGTATCACCACCCTCTCTACTAGCTAGCAGCTCAGTCGGTCGAGTAAGTAGGGGAGACTCCACTTCTCAAGGTATCCGCGGTGATGTGAAAAGAAGGATATTTTGGTGGTTTGAAAGTGGGACGGTAGAGACAGACATAATTACCAGGGAACTTAAGTAGGGGGGTTTGTGCTATACGGGGACACCCATTAATCCTGATTTTAATGGCTCCTGAGATGACAGGATAGGCATGTGGGATGGGGGAGGGTGGGGGAAGGAGAGGGTTGGAGCCCTCGATGTGAGGTGAGGGGTGGAGGGGGGACAAGAGGACTGTGATCTCCAGGAGAGGTGAGGGGGTGGAGGGGGGGGACAATATTTTTTTGGACGAGGACTGTGATCTCCTGGGGGAGGGGGGTGGAGGGGGGACAATATTTTTTTGGTGCGGGATATGAGGACACAACTGTTTCTGTGATCTCCTGGGGGAGGGGGGTTGAAGCACTAGGATGGCTGAGAGAGGGGGCGAGGGGAGACTGCAGTCGTCTCACAGCCTGACGGATCCACTCTACCTTCACGCAAATGCGGGTTCACTTCCCAATTCCTATATCCCTCCAACCCTGATGGTCAAGGATATGACAAGTATTATTCCCTGCTGAGATGAGCGGGGGAGACTGCAAATGCGGGTTCAGGTCGTCTCACAGCCTGACGGATCCACTCTACCTTCACGCAAATGCGGGTTCACTTCCCAATTCCTATCTCCCTCAAACCCTGATGGTCAAGGATATGACAAGTATTATTCACCTCGTGTGTATGCGTATGTGTATGTGTAGGTGTAGGTGTATGTTGTGAATAGTTTTTTTGAAATGAGTTTAACAATACGAGGTTCGAACCTTGCTTCCCAGGATAATTGTACTCGAAACTAATATGGTAGAATTTAGATACAGATACGCTCATTCATGCGGAGGGAGTAAACATTGAATTGTATTCAGGAGGAAACGACCTAATGGAACAGGCTACAGATCTAGATGTCCAGGGTTCAATCCTCGGTACTGCCGTGTAGATCGCAGGAAACGACCTAATGGAAGAGGCTACTGATCTAAAGGTCCCGAGTTCAATCCCTAGATCACAGAAAACAACCTAATGGAACAGGCTACTGATCTAGAGGTCCCGAGTTCAATCCTCATATCTATAGTGTAGATCACAGGAAACAACCTAATGGAACAGGCTACTGATCTAGAGGTCCCGAGTTCAATCCTCATATCTATAGTGTAGATCACGGGAAACAACCTAATGGAACAGGCTACTGATCTAGAGGTCCCGAGTTCAATCCTCATAGGAAACAACCTAATGGAACAGGCTACTGATCTAGAGGTCCCGGGTTCAATCCTCATATCTATAGTGTAGATCACAGGAAACAACCTAATGGAACAGGCTACTGATCTAGAGGTCCCGAGTTCAATCCTCATATCTATGGTCAGTCCTAGCAAAGATTGGGAATTAAGGATATGACAAGTATTATTCACCTCTAAATAAATAGTACAGTTTTTTCTATAAATATTATCCACTCTACCTCCATGCAAATACGGGTTCACTTCCTAAGGGTTATCTCTCGCACCAGACTCGGGATGGCTGAGAGGGGTCGGGGAGACTATAAATATTATCCTGCAAATGCGGGTTCACTTCCTCTAATTAAACCTTCCCAATTCCTACGTGGGAGGATAGATTATGGACCTCGAACCCTGATGGTCAAGGATATGACAAGTATTATTCGCCTCTAAATAAATAGTACAGTTTTTTTCTATAAATATTATCCACTCTACCTCCATGCAAATGCGGGTTCACTTCCTAAGGGTTATCTCTCGCACCAGACTCGGGATGGCTGAGAGGGGTCGGGGGAGACTATAAATATTATCCTGCAAATGCGGGTTCACTTCCTCTAATTAAACCTTCCCAATTCCTACGTGGGAGGACAGCTTATGGACCTCGAACCCTGATGGTCAAGGATATGACAAGTATTATTCGCCTCTAAATAAATAGTACAGTTTTTTTCTATAAATATTACCACCTACTCATCAAATGCGTACTCACTCCTAGGTCTCCTAGCAAATTGGAGGATACATATATCTCTCTCTAAATTCTTCCTCTTATCTAAACTACGAACAATTTCTCCTCTAAACCTTGATGAGTACGTTTAGTATCCACTTAGCTAAATGAGTTCACTTCCAATCCGGGTAAACTGAAGGATCCTAGCAAAGATTGGAATAGATGACAAGTTATCATCTCTCTCTCTCAAAGATTCTTTCATGCATAGTCTTAGTCTATCAACATACGCATACATATAGTCTTTTCAATCCTCTCTCTCTCCTCTCTCAAACCTTGACGGTCTGTAGGACAGCTACGGGTCTTGAAGTATCCACTCTACCTTCATACAAATGTGAGTTCACTTCCTCTAATTCCTACGCGGTCTCAAACCCTGATGGTCAGTCCTAGCAAAGATTTAGGAATTAAGGATATGACAAGTATTATTCAGTACAAAATTCTCTCTCTCAAAGATTCTTTCATGCATAGTCTTAGTCTATCAACATACGCATACATATAGTCTTTTCAATCCCTCTCTCTCTCTCTCTCTCTCAAACCTTGACGGTCTGTAGGACAGCTACGGGTCTTGAAGTATCCACTCTAGCTCCATGCAAATGCGGGTACACTTCCCAATTCTCAAACCTTAATGGTCAGTCCTAGCAAAGATTGGGAATTAAGGATATGACAAGTATATTCTCTCTCAAAGAGGGAGGACAGCTTATGGACCTCGAACCCTGATGGTCAAGGATATGACAAGTATTATTCACCTCTAAATAAATAGTACAGTTTTTTTAAACCTAGTATATTCTTAATATCTTTCTCTCTCTCAAAGTCTGATGGTCAGGCTACAGTTCCATAGGTCCCAGGTTCAATCCTCATAGGAAACAGCCTAACGGAACAGGATACAAATCTAGAGGTTCCCGGGTTCAATCCTCAACAGGAAACAGCCTAATGGAACAGGATACAGATCTAGAGGTTCCCGGGTTCAATCCTCACAGGAAACAGCCTAATGGAACAGGCTACAGATCTAGAGGTTCCAGGTTCAATCCTCATAGGAAACAGCCTAACGGAACAGGCTACTGATCTAGAGGTTCCCGGGTTCAATCCTCATATCTATGAGGCCGGCTTATGGACCTCGAACCCTGATGGTCAGTCCTAGCAAAGATTGGGAATTAAGGATATGACAAGTATTATTCAGTACATCACGGGTCTCGAACCATGGGATATGACACAGGAAACAGCCTAACGGAACAGGCTACTGATCTAGAGGTTCCCGGGTTTCCCGTCCATCAATGACTCACGGTCATTCATCATGGGCACGGGGCGAATCCTGGATAACTCAGCGGTAAGAGTATGAGCTTAGTCCTGACAGAGGGTTCTTCTTCATTGCGAGCAGTTTAACGGTGGAGGTCTGGCATTCCTCGGTGAGGGAATGGTTTGTGGCGGGACCGAGGATTGAACCCCGACCGTCAGCATAGAAGTCTGACGCCTTACACCTAGACCATCAGCTCACCCCGGTAGCACGTATGATGATGATATTAGTTAATAATCTTTTAAAATCTTTAAAAAAGATTTGTTTACATCATTAACTGTCAATACAAGGTTCGAACCAACTTAACACTTAAGATTTAAATCAATTAGAACTTTCATCTACGATATCTAAACATCACTAGACTATTATTTATCATCGTGTTCGTCAAAGTTTAAAGGTGGTTGCTTAGAGTTCAGTCATTTATTATCTTAAAAAAACAACCCAATCAAAGTTCAGTCAAGTTCAAACGGTCTTAATCGCCTTTTCATTAATTCTTTTACAAGATTCATACATTTAAAAAGTTAATTACATTACGAAGTTCAACCATTAATTACCTTAAAAAATTCATCTGAATATTGAATTAAGCAAAGTTCAAACAATCTTCCTTAAAAATAAAGTTTGACCAATAATTGCCTTAAAAACAAACAGTTACTTCATTTGAATATTGAATTAGCCAAAGTTCAAATAACCTTAATTACCATTAAATGAATTACCTTTAAATGAGGATGTAACAAGGAGATTGGTTAAATACACTCTCTTCAACTCCTCACCTAGAAGAATCGTAAAAGTTCTTCATGTGTAGATTTAAACCATTCCTAAATCAGTTACTTCATTTGAATATTGAATTAGCCAAAGTTCAAAAAATCTTTATCACCTTTAAATGAGACTGGATTATGACAGAGCTAACAATATTTTTTTCTAAAACACAGGCAAAGTTCTATCATTTATTGGCTTAGTACGTCAAAGTTCGATCATTAATTACCTTAAAAAACATATAGTCCATTAATTACATTAGCCAAAGTTCAAACGATCTTAATCACCTTTTCATTAATTCTTTTACAAGATTCATACATTTAAAAAAGTTAATTACATTACGAAGTTCAACCATTAATTACCTTAAAAAATTCATCTGTATATTGAATTAAGCAAAGTTCAAACAATCTTCCTTAAAAACAAAGTTCGACCATTAATTGCCTTAAAAACAAACAGTTACTTCATTTGAATATTGAATTAGCCAAAGTTCAAATAACCTTAATTATCATTAAATGAATTATCTTTAAATGAGTATGTAACAAGGAGATTGGTTAAATACACTCTCTTCAACTCCTCACCTAGTAGAATCGTAAAAGTTCTGCATGTGTAGATTTAAACTATTCCTAAATCAGTTACTTCATTTGAATATTGAATTAGCCAAAGTTCAAAAAAATCTTAATTACCTTTAAATGAGTCTGTATTAGGAATAAGTTAACAATATTTTTTCTAAAAAAATCAGTTACTTCATTCAAATATTAATTAACCAAAGTTCAAACAAACTTAGTTACCTTTAAATGAGACTGTAACAAGGAGATTGGTTAAATACACTCTCTTCAACTCCTCTCCTAGTCGGATCGTAAAAGTTCTGCATGGGTAGATTTAAACCATTCCTTAAGTAGTAGAACATTTTCCGTAGCACAAGAATAGAAGCTAGCGTAATGAGTAGCGCACTTGTTCGCGTTGTACAGTTTTTTTAGCTTTCCCAAGGAAGGACATCCAAGTTCGCCTAACTCAAAAAACTCATACTTGTCTGTATCGGAACCTATGAGTTTCTCTAGCCAAGTTAACTTCTCCGCTCCTTTGATATAGATCGATACTCGCGAGCCGTACCGTTCCAGATGAGGGATTATGGTAGAACGTAGATTCGCGTATGGTATATCACCTTCACACCAAGATAGTCCATGATGACGAGTTCTTACCCACTCTATATTTTCCATAGTCGAAACAGAGAGGTTATCCAACTTACACGGCGGAAGAAACTTATAGTTGATTTCCTCGAAATGTTCAAAATGTAAAACCCTCACCTCTTTGAAAACGAATGATATTTCTTCGCCCGAATATCCTTGCACATCGATCAACATAGCGACACACTCTAATACGGAAAAAAAGAAGCTACTGTTTGCCGGGATGAATGCAGATGAGCCCGCCTAGAAGTTCAGATCTATATATATTGTTCATCTCACGCAGATGTTCTCGTGTGAAGCGAGATAGCAGCGGGAGGAGAGGAGGAAGCTTATAATCAAGATTCTCTACCCAACCCTCCTGCAGGGTCATAGCCTCTCTGCGCGCTCCGGTGATTAGAATCAGAGGTATTCTTAAATAACTCCAGCCTAGCATGAAGAGACACCATTCTCAATCATGGGTCAGGTGTTGAGGAGGTCTGTTTTTTTTTTTTTTTCCTAGACCTCGCTTCAAAAAAGATCAAGGGGTTCACGACGATATAATTCAGGAGCTGATCCCTTCCCTCCCACGAAGACTCGTGCAGGACAAAGGTATTCTTCGTCAAGAAACCGTACAGCTGTGTTTTGAGGTAATAAAGGGTAGACCTACCGTTTACCGTTCCCATCTCTATGATAATGTGCTAAGGGAAGCTAGCAGGTGCAGGTGAACTGGGACGTACTTCTCCCAGAGAGAGAAACTCTCCGACCCTGGGAGAGAGAGAGAGAGAGAGAGAGAACCGTCCGAGGATTGAAGCCAATGATTGCCCCTCCTACAAAGTACACAGATCTAGACCCTCAATGTGAAAACTACTTAAGTATTATGATTCTAAGCATGTCACTTGGAAAGAAATTTATGTTCTAATACCTTGACTGTTATGATAATGTACGGCTCTTTCAAGAGCAGCTGTGCACCGTAGTCACTAGGTCAAGCCCGCCACGACACACTTTACCGTGTGGGGCGCCTTATAACCCTGCCCATAGGGTCTAAACGCTACGTCGCGATGCGAGAGATAACCTCTCCACCCGGGTGTTCCATACCGAAAAAAAAACTAAGACTTTGAGAGAGAGAGAGAGAGAGGGAGAATTTTGTACTGAATAATACTTGTCATATCCAGGTTGTTTCCTGGGAACCTCTAGATCAGTAACCTGTTCCGTTAAGTTGTTTTCTGTGATCTAGGGATTGAACTCGAGACCTCTAGATCTGTAGCCTGTTCCGTTAAGTTGTTTCCTGTCGAGGATTGAACCCGGTACATCTAGATCAGTAGCCTGTTCCGTGAAAGTACCGAGGATTGAACCCGGGAACCTCTAGATCAGTAGCCTGTTCCGTTAGGTTGTTTCCTGTGAGGATTGAACCCGGGAACCTCTAGATCAGTAGCCTGTTCCGTTAGGCTGTTTCCTATGAGGATTGAACCTGGGACCTCTAGATCTGTATCCTGTTCCATTAGGCTGTTTCCTATGAGGATTGAACCCGAGAACCTCTAGATCTGTATCCTGTTCCATTAGGCTGTTTCCTGGCTAATTCAATATTCAAATGAAGTAACTGATTTAGGAATGGTTTAAATCTACACATGCAGAACTTTTACGATTCTACTAGGTGAGGAGTTGAAGAGAGTGTATTTAACCAATCTCCTTGTTACATCCTCATTTAAAGATAATTCATTTAATGATAATTAAGGTTATTTGAACTTTAGCTAATTCAATATTCAAATGAAGTGACTGTTTGTTTTTAAGGCAATTAATGGTCGAACTTTGTTTTTAAGGAAGATTGTTTGAACTTTGCTTAATTCAATATTCAGATGAATTTTTTAAGGTAATTAATGGTTGAACTTCGTAATGTAATTAACTTTTTTAAATGTATGAATCTTGTAAAAGAATTAATGAAAAGGTGATTAAGATCGTTTGAACTTTGGCTAATGTAATTAATGGACTGTATGTTTTTTTAAGGTAATTAATGATCGAACTTTGACGTACTAAGCCAATAAATGATAGAACTTTGCCTGTGTTTTAGAAAAATATTGTTAGCTCCGTCATAACCCAGTCTCATTTAAAGGTGATTAAGATTTTTTGAACTTTGGCTAATTCAATATTCAAATGAAGTAACTGATTTAGGAATGGTTTAAATCTTCACATGCAGAACTTTTACGATTCTACTAGGTGAGGAGTTGAAGAGAGTGTATTTAACCAATCTCCTTGTTACATCCTCATTTAAAGGTAATTCATTTAATGGTAATTAAGGTTATTTGAACTTTGGCTAATTCAATATTCAAATGAAGTAACTGTTTGTTTTTAAGGCAATTAATGGTCAAACTTTGTTTTTAAGGAAGATTGTTTGAACTTTGCTTAATTCAATATTCAGATGAATTTTTTAAGGTAATTAATGGTTGAACTTCGTAATGTAATTAACTTTTTTAAATGTATGAATCTTGTAAAAGAATTAATGAAAAGGTGATTAAGATCGTTTGAAATTTGGCTAATGTAATTAATGGACTGTATGTTTTTTAAGGTAATTAATGATCGAACTTTGACTTACTAAGCCAATAAATGATAGAACTTTGCCTGTGTTTTAGAAAAAAATATTGTTAGCTCCGTCATAATCCAGTCTCATTTAAAGGTGATTAAGATTTTTTGACAATTAATGGCCGAACTTTGTACTAAGCCAATAAACGATAGAACTTTGCCTGTATTTTAGAAAAATATTGTTAGCTCCGTCATAATCCAGTCTCATTTAAAGGTGATTAAGATTTTTTGAACTTTGGCTAATTCAATATTCAAATGAAGTAACTGATTTAGGAATGGTTTAAATCTACACATGCAGAACTTTTACGATTCTACTAGGTGAGGAGTTGAAGAGAGTGTATTTAACCAATCTCCTTTGTTACATCCTCATTTAAAGGTAATTCATTTAATGGTAATTAAGGTTATTTGAACTTTGGCTAATTCAATATTCAAATGAAGTAACTGTTTGTTTTTAAGGCAATTATTGGTCAAACTTTATTTTTAAGGAAGATTGTTTGAACTTTGCTTAATTCAATATTCAGATGAATTTTTTAAGGTAATTAATGGTTGAACTTCGTAATGTAATTAACTTTTTAAATGTATGAATCTTGTAAAAGAATTAATGAAAAGGCGATTAAGACCGTTTGAACTTTGGCTAATGTAATTAATGGACTGTATGTTTTTTAAGGTAATTAATGATCGAACTTTGACGTACTAAGCCAATAAATGATAGAACTTTGCCTGTGTTTTAGAAAAAAATATTGTTAGCTAGCCAATGTAATTAATGCACTGTATGTTTATGGTTGAACTTTGCTGTACTAAGCTAATAAATGACTGAACTTTGCTTAGTTTGATATAGTTCTATGTTTATTTCTGAAAAAATATATTAGTAATCCAGTCACTAACTAAGCAATTTAGCCAATGTAATTAATGGGCTGTATGTTTATGGTTGAACTTTACTGTACTAAGCCAATAAATGACTGAACTTTGCCTGGGTTGTTTTTTTAAAGATAATAAATGACTGAACTCTAAGCAACCACCTTTAAACTTTGACGAACACGATGATAAATAATAGTCTAGTGATGTTTAGATATCGTAGATGAAAGTTCTAATTGATTTAAATCTTAAGTGTTAAGTTGGTTCGAACCTTGTATTGACAGTTAATGATGTAAACAAATCTTTTTTAAAGATTTTAAAAGATTATTAACTAATACCATCATCATACGCGCTACCGGGGTGAGCTGATGGTCTAGGTGTAAGGCGTCACACTTCTATGCTGACGGTCGGGGTTCAATCCTCGGTCCCGCCACAAACCATTCCCTCACCGAGGAATGTCAGACCTCCACCGTTAAACTGCTCGCAATGAAGAAGAACCCTCTGTCAGGACTAAGCTCATACTCTTACCGCTGAGTTATCCAGGATTCGCCCCGTGCCCATGATGAATGACCGTGAGTCATTGATGGACGGGAAACCCGGGAACCTCTAGATCAGTAGCCTGTTCCGTTAGGCTGTTTCCTGTGTCATATCCCATGGTTAGAGACCCGTGATGTACTGAATAATACTTATCATATCCTTAATTCCCAGGGTTCGAGAATTGGGAAGGTTTAATTAGAGGTTGAGTGGATACTTGTCATATCCTTAATTCCCAATCTTTGCTAGGACTGACCATCAGGGTTCGAGGTCCATAAGCCGGCCTCATAGATATGAGGATTGAACCCGGGAACCTCTAGATCAGTAGCCTGTTCCGTTAGGCTGTTTCCTATGAGGATTGAACCTGGAACCTCTAGATCTGTATCCTGTTCCATTAGGCTGTTTCCTGTTGAGGATTGAACCCGGGAACCTCTAGATCTGTATCCTGTTCCATTAGGTTGTTTCCTGTGGGGGGATTGAACCAGGGAACCTCTAGATCTGTATCCCGTTCCGTTAGGCTGTTTCCTATGAGGATTGAACCTGGGACCTATGGAACTGTAGCCTGACCATCAGGGTTTGAGAGAGAGAAAGATATTAAGAATATACTAGGTTTAAAAAAACTGTACTATTTATTTAGAGGTGAATAATACTTGTCATATCCTTAATTCCCAATCTTTGCTAGGACTGACCATCAAGGTTTGAGAATTGGGAAGTGTACCCGCATTTGCATGGAGCTAGAGTGGATACTTCGAGACCCGTAGCTGTCCTACAGACCGTCAAGGTTTGAGAGAGAGAGAGAGAGGGATTGTATAGACTATATGTATGCGTATGATGATAGACTAAGACTATGCATGAAAGAATCTTTGAGAAGAGAATTTTGTACTGAATAATACTTGTCATATCCTTAATTCCTAAATCTTTGCTAGGACTGACCATCAGGGTTTGAGACCGCGTAGGAATTAGTGGAAGTGAACTCACATTTGTATGAAGGTAGAGTGGATACTTCGAGACCCGTAGCTGTCCTACAGACCGTCAAGGTTTGAGAGAGATAGAGAGAGAGAGAGGGATTGAAAAGACTATATGTATGCGTATGTTGATAGACTAAGACTATGCATGAAAGAATCTTTGAGAGAGAGAGAGAGATATACTTGTCATATCCTTAATTCCCAATCTTTGCTAGGACTGACCATCAAGGTTTGAGAATTGGGAAGTGTAGCCGCATTTGCATGGAGCTAGAGTGGATAATATTTATAGAAAAAACTGTACTATTTATTTAGAGGTGAATAATACTTGACATATCCTTAATTCCCAATCTTTGCTAGGACTGACCATAGATATGAGGATTGAACTCGGGACCTCTAGATCAGTAGCCTGTTCCATTAGGTTGTTTCCTGTGACCTACACTATAGATATGAGGATTGAACCCGGGACCTCTAGATCAGTAGCCTGTTCCATTAGGTTGTTTCCTATGAGGATTGAACTCGGGACCTCTAGATCAGTAGCCTGTTCCATTAGGTTGTTTCCGTGATCTACACTATAGATATGAGGATTGAACTCGGGACCTCTAGATCAGTAGCCTGGTCCATTAGGTTGTTTCCTGTGATCTACTCTATAGATATGAGTATTGAACTCGGGACCTCTAGATCAGTAGCCTGTTCCATTAGGTTGTTTTCTGTGATCTAGGGATTGAACTCGGGACCTCTAGATCAGTAGCCTATTCCATTAGGTCGTTTCCTGCGATCTACACGGCAGTACCGAGGATTGAACCCTGGACATCTAGATCTGTAGCCTGTTCCATTAGGTGTTTCCTCCTGAAAACAATTCAATGTTTACTCCCTCCGCATGAATGAGCGTATCTTTATCTAAATTCTACCATATTAGTTTCGAGTACAATTATCCTGGGAAGCAAGGTTCGAACCTCGTATTGTTAAACTCATTTCAAAAAAACTATTCACAACATACACCTACACCTACACATACACATACGCATACACACGAGGTGAATAATACTTGTCATATCCTTGACCATCAGGGTTTGAGGGAGATAGGAATTGGGAAGTGAACCCGCATTTGCGTGAAGGTAGAGTGGATCCGTCAGGCTGTGAGACGACCTGAACCCGCATTTGCAGTCTCCCCCGCTCATCTCAGCAGGGAATAATACTTGTCATATCCTTGACCATCAGGGTTTGAGGGATATAGGAATTGGGAAGTGAACCCGCATTTGCGTGAAGGTAGAGTGGATCCGTCAGGCTGTGAGACGACTGCAGTCTCCCCTCGCCCCCTCTCTCAGCCATCCTAGTGCTTCAACCCCCCTCCCCCAGGAGATCACAGAAACAGTTGTGTCCTCATATCCCGCACCAAAAAAATATTGTCCCCCCTCCCCCCCCCTCCCCCAGGAGATCACAGTCCTCGTCCAAAAAAATATTGTCCCCCCCCTCCACCCCCTCTCCTCTCCTGGAGATCACAGTCCTCTTGTCCCCCCTCCACCCCTCACCTCACATCGAGGGCTCCAACCCTCTCCTTCCCCCACCCTCCCCCATCCCACATGCCTATCCTGTCATCTCAGGAGCCATTAAAATCAGGATTAATGGGTGTCCCCGTATAGCACAAACCCCCCTACTAACTTACCCCCTGAAGTGTATACGTGGTAGTCCTGGATCTCCCCGTAAAGTATGAAATAAAAGTGGAATAAAAGGGGGTGCCAACAAATTACGTGATACAAATAAAAGTACTCTGGTTATGACCGTGGAAGAAAAAAATCACACCCAAAATATTGAACATAATGTAGAAAAACGAAAGTTTGTTAAATAGAACAATATCATAAAAAAAATTCTATTAATTCTTGATGTTGTTATTTCTAGTTAAAAATAAAATGTGTCATATGGTAAGACAAATAAATTTAATATAACTAAGACACAAAATAATCAGTGGGCACATATAATTTAATTGTAGCAATATTTGGTAAGATATCCTACCTATCTTGTACCAAGATAAAATACAACGCTAACCGGTTAACCCTGTGGCATGATACTATTTAGGTAAGTAATTAATATTAGTAAAATAAAATAAAACTAATCATAAATATAGATAATGTTCTGATGTAGGAATGACTCAGGTTGAGTAATTAAGTTTGTTGTGCTACAGAAAGAAATATCATCCACCTTAATCAGCTTTACAAATAATTTGGTAGTCTTGAATTAATAATAAAAGGAAATATCTTACTGGTTTCTCTATTGTCTTGATGGCGAAGACACACGAAGCAAACGAAAGTTCTTCGCTATGGCCATAGCGTCCCCAGTTTATATCTTCAAATAAACAAAGTTACTTATTAAGCTTTGAAAAATCTCCTCTTGTCTGGGATCAAGAATCGTTCAGGCTTTATAAATAACCAGTGCCAGTTGATGGAAAATAAAATTTATCCCATAAAAATAACTTTTAGTATTCGTACTACAGTTTGATCCGTATAAAAATCAGCGCGTCCTTTTTGAGAGTCCTTCTTTCTTCTATCTTATATACTATTGTTGTCATGGTAACCAAACCAAACAAAACTTGGAGGTTGAAAAACCATGAAAGTTATAAAGAGGAAATCATGCAATTACTCTTGGAAACAGATAAGGATAAAATAGTGGTGTACAAAGTTCAGTAGTAGAGACATGGAGAACAAACAAGAATCCAGTTGAGCGCGCGTATCAGTGCAATTTCTATATATCAGGGGATGCAACATAGAGGAATGGATCACAACACTCCGCCATCTACATGAATACATGAATTAGGACGGAATATTGTTTACAAAGTTTGGAATTTAAAATCGATATTAAAAAGGAGGGGTGGGTTAAAGGGGATTTAAATTATGTGGTAAAACATTATTAACTGAGGTAGAAAATATAAATTATCCAGGAATGCAAAGTGATCACTTAAAATAGCCAAATAAATTTTATTTACTCAACATTTCTCGTTCGATAAAGCTTATATTGGTAAGCCAAATAAAATATACTCTTAAATTATAATGACTTTTACGAAAATATGATATTAATAAATACTGATTTCCAGCTCAAGATGTCCGCCTCGTTAAGCGAGAAATTATTAATAGTTGTCAGACAACGTGGCTTAAAATACAATGGCCTGTGTAGTTTTATGTATCTCCTTCTCTGTTCAGTCTAAGATTTTTATCGGTTTCAGCCTTCACCCACAATCAGATTTAGTCATATCAATAAGAAAGAAGGAAAATAAAAACTACGAATCTTATATCTCAAACTAAACGAAACGCTCGATCCTTGTTCTCAAATATATTAAAAATTTATTTTGTAAACTCATAAAAAAATTATTATATTTGTTACAAGAAGAATAAATTGAAAACATTTTTCATTAAGCATAGTCTTATTACTCCGTAAATATAATATATATGTGGTTAAAATTAGATGTCATAATTTCACACATTTTATTTAATAATAAAACTTAAAATATAGGGTTGTTAAAGGAAAAAATCCGTGTTGAAATCTTTAAACTATATTTTTTCGTGATCTATATTTTAAAGATAACGCATCGTAGAATTAAATATTATGTTAAAGCAGGACGTCTGCAAGGTAATTTCTAGCTTACCGAGTCAAACATTCTTATCTACTTAAGTAAAATTTTTTTTGCTACACTCAGTTTTATTACCTGTTCGGGATATCCGACGATTAGTATTAATTAAGTAAAGATTTAGGAGTTTGACTTTAGTGTATTTGTTCCATTATTTTAGTGAATTTAGAATGTGGAACCATCGAGGATGGAAAAACACCTCAAGTACATCTGATAGGAATTCCATTCCTTATATATCTGTCACCAGGAGACCAATATATTCAAGATTGACACCCTAGGTTATGGAAACACCAATAGGGGAAAATCTAACCAAATAAATTAGAATTATTCACAATAAGTGTATGAATAAAATAAATAAATTAGTCTCGAAATAAGATTCTTATTTTATAAACTTGTTACAATGATACTTCGAAAATTAAAATGGATTAATTCAGTAATTCCTACCTCATTATTTTGAATTCTATTACGAGGTAATTTTTGTTACATACACCACGTCTTGCTAGCCATAAAGACTATAATGTGTATTTACACTTGAGTTGTAAGGATCACATCCGTATATTAGAGAAGATATGTAGTAACATTTGAATGGATAAACATTGGAAAACTATTTTTAAAAGTACTCCTCAGTATATGATCAGCAAGTATTTTAACCCTGACCACCTCATAACTAGTAAACCACACTAGGTGTGACAGAAGCTTTTTTACCTTAATCCCACTGGTATGAACCTTACTAAGCAGTCAAAAGAGTGAAAGAAATATCTAATTCACAAAGTTTTTTGCTTTTGGGATGACATTACAGATGTATATAGTCTATATACCATGATTTTCGTTTGGAAGAACAGTATATAAAATTCAAACTTATTTCTTTAGAACCAAAATTAATAACATTTTACTATATTATTATTTTATTTTGTGTAGTTATTGATAATATCTATAATCATAGAAAGTTTCAGATAACATGACTTAATGTATTTGTGCCCTACCCCATAATTATCCCACAAAAATAATACACAGAGCTAAGCACAAGAGAGTTATACATTTGTTTCACAATTAAAATTATACAGCTCAATGAGGGAGCGGAACATAAGAGTTAAAGCACAAGCGAGGATATAAGCCAGATGGGCAACAAGACAGAAGGATTACCACCAAGGCCAGATGGGCACCAAAATAATAACAAATAAGAGGCGGCCCCTTATTTGTAGACGTCCCAAAACGACGTCATATGAGAACGACAGTAAAACTCTAATGAATTGGTCTCCAATCCTACTATAAATAATATATTTCATAATTAATGGCAAAGAATCAGCACATACCCTAACATAAATCTTAAGGTGAGTGAAGATCAGAAGTACCTAACCGAAACAAAGGTATAGTCATTATAAATATACTTGGCAAAATATAAATTTCAAAAGTCTGAGAATACTAAATAACCTAAGATTTAGCAATAAATGGAGTTCTCTCCGTTGATATAAGCACTGGGGGGCCCACGGCCCCACATTTAATAACCATATATATATGTAGATATAAGCAAAGAGACAATAAACTATCCTAACTTTAATAACCAACAAAGTGTCCACACAAGAATTATCCTCCCTGCTGGCTCCTGGCCCCACATTTAACCAACCTCTAAAAGAAAACAAGGCGGTAAAAATAAACTACCTCAACCCTTAACAAATACTCAAAATAGGTCCTGGCGGCAAGAAATAAAGTTAGCATGGCTTTCTCAGTTAAGTTATAACAGACCAATAAATTTTACGTGATGTGGAAATAAAAAGTACAAAAATAAATGGAGCCAGAATGGTTCTACCTCAAATTTACATAGCCTTGTGGGCAAGGAGCAATATACCTGATAATAGTAATTCACTATTCATAAATATAAAGTACTGAAGTTTGAGACATTTAAAGATAAACATATTAATATCAAAGTGAATTTTAAAAAGAGTGTAGAGCATACTCAATAGATAGGTTTATTACCTTGTAAGCCCAGAGTGTAATGCGTAACTATACTCTGGGCTCCAACCATTATATACCCTACGGTAATCATGTGTCCTCAGTGTGTGGAGAGATGGAGGGGAGGGGGTGTTCTAGAACACTCTCGAGAGCGCACGAGCATCGGTCACAAGCACAAATATTGTCCATAGAAGTTTTAGAACACGCCCGCCGTTGCGCGCACAACTCGCGCTCAGTGAAGTTCAGTTGTTTGAAGGGGAAGAGAGGGTAGACCAACACGTCCAGCGGAGAGCCTCGAGCTCGAGCTTAGTTGAATGTGAATTGCGTCATGGAGAGTGCCTCGTGATTTTTTTTGTAGACGAGTTGGAACGAGTCAATGGGGCTGGCTAGGTGAGTGATACCAATTCTTCTGTGTCATGTTGTAACAAGGTTACATATAGATATATTAAAATTGTTTTAGAAGCTTTAGTAACTACCAAATACTTTTATTCCTATAAAATTCAGCAAATATATATACAGACAGACACACAATAATTAACAATATTTTAAAACTAAACGAAAACATTTATAGCATTACTAACACTTTTTTACTTAATTACTCTTTGATATTTGGAACTTGAAAGTTCGTTACCGCATTCACAAAAGTAAGCCATCCATCCCTATCTCGAGCTAATTCTATCTTCAACCTCATTAAAACTTATCCCTATTTAGAGCTAATTCTATCCATTCCACCTCTTATATCCTATCCCTATCTTGTTCTAATTCTATCCAGTCCACCTTATTTCACCCAATTTCTCTTCGGTCTACCCAAATGTTATCCTCCCATCTGTCCCTAGGTCTTATTTAGTAAGTAATAAATATTCGTTTAGATTAACATAACTAGAATCAGAAGACAATTTGCCTAAGATATAGAGAGGTGTCTATAAATAAACTAAAACCAGTACATTCTGGCTTCTGGCTTAACATTAATTGAGGAGTCGGGTTTTTAATCTAGGCTGGGTTCACTAAGATTTATTTCCATAAATGGTGGTCCATTCAAATACGTGTACTATATGTCTGATTATCTTTCGTAGAGATATTTTTCGAATGCTAACTCCCCCCCCCCTAAAAACTTTTTAAAGCATTTGTCCAAAAAAAATAGGGAGAAGACACATTATATAATCAATCCTAGGGGCGCAAAAGTTTTAAATCAGCCAATGATTGTTAGTTACACTGTGATTTATACCAATACAGAACTTATTTTTTGAATTAGGTTAAAGTCAGATCCATTATATGATAAATGCAATATGTGCAATAAGTATCAATTCATACAGTGTTCAATGATGAAGAGAGCTCTATGAATGTATTATTGATAAAAGTATACAGCCGTTAGAGAAAGAGTGCATTAGGGTAGTGTAATTGATAACAGGCTACAACCTCTAGAGAAAGAGGTCATTATGGTAGTGTTATTGAAAACTGTCCACTGTCGTTAGAGGAAGATGTCATTGGGATTGTGATATTTACGACAGTATACATTCATTGAAGAAAATGACACTAGGATAGTGATATTGTCAACTATCTGAAGTTGTTAGAGGAAGATGTCATTATGGTAGTGATAGTAGCCGTTATAGGAAGATGCCATTAGGATAGTGATATTGACAAAGGTCTATATTCGTTAAAGGAATAGGATACTATGGTATTGACATTGACAATAGTCTACAGGCGTTAGATGAAGATGCTATTTGTGTAGTGATATTAACAACTATCTATAGCCATTTGAGGGAGAGGGTTAGGATAGTGATATTGACTATATTCTAAATTCTTTAAAGAATGTGAGCATAAGGTTAGTGATATTGAGAAAATTCTACAACCGTTAGAGGGAAAAGGCCTTAATGACGTGATATTGGCAATATTTTATAGCCATTAGAGTAAAAGGGCATTAGGGTAGTGATAAAGACAAGAGCCAACATCCGTTAGAGGAAGAAAGCTAATTAGAGTAGTGATATTTACAACAGTCTACAACCATTAGAAAATATGTCACAATGGTAGTGATATTGACAACAGTCTACAACCGTTAGAGGTAGAGTTAATTAGGGTAGTGATACTTACATTAGTCTACAGCTGTGTAATGAGGAGTAATTTATTATAGAAATATGTACACTATAAAATTAATCTTTAACTATAAGATTTTCTTTTTTCTTCACATTGGCCTTTAGTGTTATACGCATAAAAACTTAAAACGTTAATTTGTTAAGAATGGGGGAGGTATTTTAGAGGAAGTGTACTTATATTTACATTTTAAAAATATAATTTGCTCAAAACTTCGATTCCTATGGTATTTGAGTAAAATAATAATCACAAAAAAGTATCTAGAATGTAATTATAAATAAGGAATTCAAGTAACAATTTTAATCAATTTGTAAAAAGAATTACAAAGACCTGGAAAGCTGGGATGAATACTCATAAAAAATGACAAACGTGTATCAATATAATTCATTTACATACAAATGCTATTTTTGTTGTTTATGTTGTTATAGAAAAGAAATTTAAAATATCATTTGTAAGTGGCACCAAGCCTTTATCAAATTGATTTTAAGTTTCAATTAGTATATATTTAAAACATGAATACATTATTACATATATTTAAAGATTGTAACAATATTTAAGATTTGGATTGGAGAAATATATAATTCAATCTATAAATAATATTAATAAATTAAATCTACTTTCTTATTCTTTTGTTCCCTTCACATTATTTGAACTTTAGTCTTTTATGACATGTTTTATTGCTATGTTAAATCATTTTAAGTTCTAAAGAAAATCAATGTTGTTAATCTTATAGGGGGGGGGGGTAGTATAAAACCTCGCTCCCTCAATGACCAACTCCGTCGGTAGAGCACCTAAAAAAACTGAGACTCTAACCTCTCGAGGTATCCGCGGTGATGTAGCAAGGAAGGATATTTTGGTGGCTTTAATGTGGATCAGTAGCGATAGACATAATTACCAGGTAAACTTACACTCTGATATGTATCCAAGGTAATCTTGTATCTCGTTGCGAAGTTCTAAATACTAGTAAAATAAAAGGGTGGGCGCCAGTGAGTTGAGTAATACTCACAAATTAAATGACTCCTATTATGAGCTTGAAAAGGGACCAACAATTTCACAAGAAGGGTGGAAAGTAAATGTAAAAAGATAGAAGTAAAGAAAAAGAAAAAGTCATATGGTAAGTATAGTGAAAATTTAAATATCTAAGACTCAAATACTTAAAGAGTGTATATATTTTAAATGTGGCAGTTGTAATTTTAAAAGAAAGTCCTACCAATCCGGTACCAGAATAATTTATAAATCTAAGCTGTGAAACATTGTGGCATAAGAGCCTTTAAGTAAAATAACATATATTAATTGGTGGTAACCGTGAATTAGTGGTCCTGAACTGTCAATAATTATAATAATACATCTCACTCGTTTTCATGTAGTACTTGAGGTGATGATGCCAAACACAAGTTGTATATCATTCTCTGACCATGGCTGCAGCACTCACACTTCTAGATCTTCAAAATGAACCAAGCCGCTCATTCATCTCATGAATCTTCCCCGTTTGAGAAAAAAATGAGGTTCAGTCCTCAGACTCCAACCGGCGCTCGCTGATGGAACGGAAAAACTTCATACCTCAAATTCAATCCTTTGTATTTACATTCACATTTATTTCATGTCTCAAAACCAGCGCGTCAATTTTCTTTTTCTTAGAGTCCTTCTCTCTTATAGATTATAAAATTATTTATTTATTATTATTATTATTATTATTATTATATTATTATTATTAACACCGCGTCTTACTACCCATTCGGGTTATACGCACTTACGCTATTGTGTAATGGTAGGGTGATTGTGAGATGAAATGAAGGACCTACAGTTTAACGTGGAATCCGAGCCACGGTGGAGGCCTGGCATTCCCCACATTCACAAGATGTCTTGTCAGAGGTGAAGGAAGGGTTTGGTAATCAGATAAATCTTTGCCGGGACCGAGGATTGAACCCCGGCCACCAGCATAGAAGTCTGACACCTTACCCCGAGACCACCAGGTCACCCATTATAAAATTGATTGCCATAGTAAACAAAACAAACAAAAAACATAGAGGTTGCATAACTATAGAGGTTTATAGAGGATGGATTTCATTAGTTATTTCAAGCTGCAATCAGGGGACGCAACATAGGTAAACGATTGTAATGTCCCGCCACCTTCATGAACACATGAATTAGGACGAGATATTGTTTACAATGTATTATGAAATATTATTTAGATGTTAATAAAATTGTCCCCAAGAATAATAAAGCTAAACATTAGAATAATAAAGCGAAATTAGAAGATAGTATATGAAATATTAAATAAATTATTAATAAAATTAACAAACTTATGTGCCATGAAGTTGATTTGTTTAAAATACTATTGGTGAAAGATTTGTGAAATTTTGATTTATTATAACGTATTAACATTTTGTGGACTGATTAACAATAAGTGGTAAGCTACCAATAGAATAAATAAAATAAAATAAAATAATTATAATTGAGATATTGTTGCTAGTATAATATATTTGCAATTATATGATGGGTAAATATAGATAGATATATTATTGTTATTTTTTCAAAGGTGTGGAATTGAATTAAAATAAGGTACATGAATCTACGGTATTAATCTTCTTGATGGTGGTTCCAATAGGCTAGAATGGTTGGAACGAGGATTACGTTTTAGTTTGCCATGTTGAGGTAGTTTTCTAATTTTGTTAGTAGGGATTGATTTAAAAAGAAAAATCATTTGAAATGTTGTTGCTGTTTAGAATGGCCGTTTTTAGGTGCAGGTTTTCCGAAATGCCCATCATCCAAACTCAACTCTGAAAATCAAAGTAATATCAAAGTATTGACATGTGAATGTAAGTTTGTATACATAGGCCTGATCGGAGTAATACATTCTATTTGATTTGATGAACACATTATTGAGTTTAAATACAATAGATGCAAATCCAAATTCGCCAAACTTCTAAAATTTCCGGCAATCACGTAAAACCAATTAGTAAGTTCGTGAAACTTTTACAATCATTTTCAAAAGGTCTCAATATGACATTGTGTAAAACCTACACTTTTAAACAGCCATTCTAAATGGACACAAAATTTTAGTAGGACAAACAAAACATAGGTTTATTTAACTCTTAAGTCCTAGAATAATACCCGACTAACTGCTTGCTAACGCCAATTGTCCTGGCAGTCAAACCCACTTGAATATACAGATTTATGATTGTTATTTCGAGCGTACTATTCAAGTTTCGAATTAAATGGTCGAATATTAAGTATTCGAAAATATTAATCATTTCGAGTCATCGGACATCCCAAATTAATATTATTTATTTATATAATTTGTATAATGTATAAAAAATATGTAACAGGTATAAGGTCATGTAATTTGTAAGCATGGTCATGCTGCCCGCCGGTTTCTGACCTCTAGTCTCAATGAAGATGTTAGTAATGTCGAGTTTTTACCCTTGAAATAACATTAATGGATAAGTGATTGTTTGTAATGTACTTAGTGTGATGCTTTAATCTTTGTTAGTTTTGTAATTCGTACTACGACATGTGTATAATGAAAGCTATTATAAAAATGGCGATAGTTGCAAAACACTCTCAAAACAGCCTTTCGGATTTCTAGCTCGAAACGACCCATCATCGGCAAACCAAACTAAACGATCTTAACGTCTATTCTGCGTGACCACCAATATATACTACGATAATAATATAAACTATTTTTATGGTTTGTATTAAATAAAATATAAAATGACCATTACAATGCTAAGACAAAGACATTGAAATAAAAAATAATATTAGTTTTTATACTACAATTTGACTAATTTTATATAAATTTAGGTGTACTAACAAAATATTATATTTGTATCATTTAGAGTTACGTACTTGCTGGAATATATCAATAAAATCTATTTTAACATCATTATATGACGTGTATTATTTAGAGTTAAAATAAATCTAACATATCATTTTCCAACTTTCCAAAAATAAGATTATTCTTACATTATACACTACATCATTTTCTTCATGAATTATTCATACAATTGACCCAATAAAGTACGTTGGTTTCCACGGAAATGACTGAAATAATCTATAACTTCCTTAATATATTTAGTTGACTACCTTGTATTTAGATTTTCTTATTAAAAACGTAATATTATCAATATGAGCCTCAACAAAATTTTATTTTCTTTCTCTGGGATTGATAAATTCCAGGTGGTCCAAGGAACTGTCTAGATCTGCCGGGAACAACATGATCGGCCACAAACATGTCGAAGTTGTGAAACTAAGAGGTGGGACAGTTGATTACTTTATATGTACCTAGTTATATGTATTTGGTTCAATACATTTGAGATAACCAGTATATTAATATCTACAGACAAGCTGAACATCATTATAATTAGGGTTAGATAGCTCAGTAGTAGAGTATCGGTGCCCTAAGACAGATGTCTCGAGATCAATTCCATTGTTCATGTGTCTTGTTTAACTAATTTAAATTAAATATAATGTAGTAACATGGTTAGAAGAATTTATTGAAAGTCACTATTACTAAAATTTCGAAACTTACCGTAATTATTTTATGTCAGTATAATTGCTATCGGAATATTTGTATTTGTTTTAGCACGTAATGACTGGGCTGCCGATTGCAACTCATGGCGTGGGAGTTAAAGCGCCGGGGATTCAGCTACCTCTGGAGGTAAATACCAGCATACACCCTATTCTTCAAGAACATCGCGCCTATGTATATGATTTTTAATTATGCTATTTATATATGTAATTATTGATTTACCTCCGGCAAAATTTTAGTTTCTATAAAACTCAAGAAACCAACACAGGTTATACCAAAGTTTTTATTATTCCCTTACTCAACATATTCTTATTTTATATATTGATGAACATCCCACAAAATTTTCATTCATAAATAAATCACACAACCAACACAGTAATTATTACTAAAGTGGTTATTATTCACCCACTCAACTTAAAAGGTTTTACAATTAACTTCCATATTAATTTGAAAATACAATTAAACTACTGTGCCGTACATCAAAATGTGTCTTTTATTTTACTTTTATCTTGCATTATAGATAATCTATAAAATATTAATTAAAAAAATTATATTTATAAAACACTTATCTTATAGGCCTACTCATGAAGTTTTTCAATTTATAAACTCTTAACTATCCTAGTTACCAGGTTTCAACTCTCGTCAAAATGTTCTCGGCTCTAGGCCAAGTTACAGATAAGCCAAACAAAATCGTAAAATCCCCTATTTTGTTTCGAGTGCATATAAAACGAAGATATTCATCTTAATCTCGAGGTCAAAAAAGTATCATTATTATGTTATATCTTTATATCTATTAAAATAATTTTAAGATTATACAGATCTTGTATTTTCTGAAATATTCGTGATTCTGAAGAGAGAAAATAATGACCTCGCCTCCCCTCTGTGACAAATGAGTGAGCGTTTAAAAGTTCCATTAATGATACTGGTCATATATAGTAGCAAATACACATACTCATTTTACGATGATTAGAACTTTAGTTATTCTAGATCACTGCATAGCTGTTGTTGCACAATAATACATTTAGTTCTAAATGAATTATATTAACCAATACATACGAATAAACCTTGAATGACATTGAGGAACAAATTTTACGTTCTATATCATGTTATAAGTTTTCTAATTATAAATTTTTCGGAGCTTAAATAAAGAGAACGTTTCGAGAAAGAATAATAATTTATTTTGATTTTGTGTTAAAATGGCTAGTTTTATATTTACAATTTTTAAATTTTTAAAAGAAGATAGAAGCTTATATTGTAATAGTTTTGGAAACTGTTCTACTGGCTCATGAAGGATCAAACAACATGGAGCTTTAAATGCGATGCATATAATATGAAAATATCTGGTATTCCCAAGAGAGTTTCATTTAAATTATTTATCATACGTATGAAAAATAAATATTTTAACTAGGTAAAATAAAATCCGACATTAATATATACCTAGGAAACCACTATTATAACATATTGAAATACATCATGTTTCCTGGCAACAAATATTAATCATTGCTTTATTTTAACGAAAGAATGATATTTATGAAGATAAAATTTATAAAGAATATAAAAACCAATATTACATGCGATACTGTAATATAGTATTATCTACGATATTATGGGAGCCTCACATACAAGTAAAATGAATAAAAAGACAATAAGGTATATAATCACCCAAGATACTCTGCCATCTATTCAAGATATCCCATGATTAAAACACGTATTTCTGTAGGAATCTAACATATGGGTACATATTTATTTTATAGATATTTTATAATGAATTTGAGCAAGTTAAACTGAAACAGTACTTTCCTGGAAGTCTCAATTGTTAATAACTGGTCATCATTACAACTATAAGGATTACAACTCTTAGAGTGTTTGTTTAATATGAATAGTAATAGATCTATGTGTGTTCTACCCACCATTATTAATACTAACTTAACAACTAACTAAATAATTTATAACATTTTAGTTTAAATTATATGGTAGCACTTTATCTTGCCAAATCAACGTACACGGGTTTTAATCACTGTATGTTCTTGTGATCTTTATTAAAACGAGATGGATTCTGAGATAAGTGATGAAATTTTGTGATGCAGTGTAGAAAATGGCCGCGAAAGGCAATCTTTTGGAAGAGTTGGCGGTCCAGGTGATTCAAATCAGGGGGGAAAAAACCATAAATTACAAACAGATCCAGATATTATATTGAAGTTTGAGGACTTTTTGGAATCCTGTCTCGAACTAAATTTTAAGTTAATCAACCCTCACTTTCTAAATTACGAAAATTATACCAACCAATCAAATAAGTTCAAGAAAAAGAAAATGACCTTTATCAAAAATCCCAGTAACAATAATTTAATTTACGAAAACTACCTCAAATTTTAGAGTGATTTACTCTCGTTCGAAAATATTAATAATTTAAGCAACAATTCTAAATTCAAACCTATCTCCTTGGACGAAAAATAAAAAATAAAAGTTCAATATCCAGATGACCTAGACATTTCTATAACTTTTGACCAATTTTCGAAAACCAGTCCTAAATTAAGTACATAGTTCACAACGTTTACTATTTTATCAGTGAAAGAAAATCTCTTTTCGAGGTTTCGGACTATTCCAAAATTCAATGTTATGAGATATGAGAAATATTTAGAATGGTGGATTGGAAAATGGATGATTTCCCCTCAACAGCATATTTTTAAAAGAAAGGAACTACATCTTGTACGGGAAGACTCTTCGTTAAAATTGGGATATGGTTTCAAAAATTAAATATTTTCAAATAAATCCGCGAGTAGAGAATCTCAATCAAAATAATTGTTTATTTCATAATTCCTCTTCAAAATTAGAAATTCTAAATTCTAAATTAAACATTTTCATAATTTGTAAGTGAAAATAATACGTGCCAAAACTATATAAGTGTTTGATTAAATTTAAGAGAAAATGAACACAATTATTTTTACCAGCATCTTCCTGTAAATAACTGTTCTCATATTGCAAAAAAAAAAAAAAAACCCATCATCTTACTACGCATTGGGTTTATACACTGATATATCTATCAATTTGTTTGTTTAAGTGTTAAAACACTTTTTTAATATAATTTCAAGAGTCCATAATGTAGACGAAGCTGTTGAGTCATGCAGGATAAGAAAGATGTAGCCGCAATGACGTCAGCTGAGAGAGGAGATACAATACCAATCATTGCAGCGATGAGTGCCAGTGGATACCTCATTCCTCTAATGATAATCTTCCCCAGAACCAACTCGCCCAATCAACTGATGAGATAATGTACTCCCAGTTCGATTGGATCCATCTGGATGGGCACAAAACCCTTATTTTCACTAAGTGGTTAGCCCACTTTCTTTGAAATCCTCCATCGATGACATACGTAATATTTGCATTAACAAGTTCAACTACTCTTGTTTCAAAGCTATCAAACAAAGATGACTTTTTAGTTTTGCGCATTCCCATTTCATCAAAGAGTGCCAAAGATATGAATCAATTTCATACAGTAATTAGTCATTGAGTTCATCATATTGTTTAGTGATAGTTTGTAAATAATATTCACCATTATTTTTTTATTTTCCATGAACAACACCACTGAAGTTTCAATACTATTATTAAATCTTCTCTACGCATCTAAATTGATTTCCTTTAATAAATTCAAATTGTTTTGGTGACATGAAAATAGTTTTTTTAGTAATAAATAAACAACTAACAGACGCTCCAATTTGTTGCGAAATTAAAGTTCAAGTATATCATAATTTTCTTCGTAATTTCTACTGGTGGAAAGTATGGAATTAAGTTTGGACTACTTATTATCAGAGTGAATTTAATTTTTGTCTACACTAACTACCAGAAGTTATATATATTCATCTTTAAATATATAGATGTGACGCCTGCATATGAGATGATACTTTTTATGAAGAAAAAATAGAAGTAAAAACATACATGTAAGCAATTTCTATTTACTATCACCTAATTCAGGACTACAATTACACCTTCATTCTTTGTTTTATTAAAATACATTTTGTTCGGTAGTTAATATGTAAGCAAGAGGACAGACACTTCTTAATTCATCTAACCTTATTAACCACTAGCAATTATTAATGATAGGGGGTATTAAAATCGTAATTTAATAATATTATATGACGTATATTATTTATATTTAAAATAAATCTAAAATCTGATTTATAAAACTCCAACAATATAATTATTCTTACAATCGACCCAATAATGTACGTTCGTTTCCACGGAAATGACTGAAATAAACCATAACTTATTTGGTGTATTTCGTTGACTGGCTTGTAATAAGAATTTTTGCTTAAAAACATAATATTGTCAATATGAGCCTAATCAAAATATTTTATTTCTTTCTTCTGGGCTTGATAAGTTTCAGTAGGTTCAAAAAACTGTCTAGAGCGGTTGAGGACTGCATGTTGGGAAACAAATATGTCGAGGTTTGGAAACTAAATGGTGGGACAGTTGCTTACTTTAAATGTACTTAGTCACATGCGATTTGGTTCAATACATTTGAAAATACCTGTATATGAATATTTACAGAAGAGCTGAAAATAATTGTAATTATGTTACTGTCCGTATTGAAGAAAACACAGTTTAATTAATTTAAATTTGATGAAAAATCAACAATGCACAGGTTTCAATGTTGGGACCTAATGCTATACCATTTATTTAACCTGAATTCGTCTCGTGTTCGGAGTCTGGAGGGGGAATAGCGGTAGATCAAACGGATATGGAAAGTAGGTCAAAGAGCATCACAATACTATCTCGAGTGGGCTGAGGTGCCAACTGGTCCACTTTCGAGTCACGAATATTTCAGAAACTGCGAGACCTTTATAATTTTTAAATTATTCCCTTTTACATAAAGAGATATAATTGTAATGGTAATTTTTTGACCTTAAGACTACTATTAACTGTAATGAAAGTCAGTTAAAGAAGTTTCATAATCTTTTTAGTCAAGATATCGTTTATTTTATTAATTACAATTCAAAGAAGCCATTACAGAAATTAATCCATGGATCTCCTGGATATTGTCCACGGATTCCTCGGGATCCACGAAGCACAGTTCGTGCGCTTAATGTGTTGATTTTTTCGTTTAGAAGATATTTTATGGTTGCATTGTGTTGACCATTTGATTCATATTAATGAAAAAGAACTACTGTCCATATTTAAGTATGAAAATACTAAGTAATTGGCCACACAATGAACACATATTGAGGTTGATAGTTTAGATATTACAGCAAACAATATATAATTTGATAGGGTTAGTGAGTTCAAATATTTAGAAACAATTCTAACTAGCAATAACCATATTAGTTTGGAAACTAGGAAAATAATACAGTCGAGAAATGCTTGTTTTTACTCAGTCAGTAAGTTGTTGGCTTCTTGCCTGCTGTCGAGAAAAGTAAAACTCAGAATATACAAAAACCACATTTTTGCCGTTGTTTTCTAAGAGTGTGAAAAGTTATTTATTAAATTTAATGACAAATATAACTTTAGGGTGAACGAAAACATGGTGCTTAGGAAGATATTTGGTCCATAAATGTATGAATATATTGGGGAGTGGAGGAGGCCACATAATGATGAGCTGCATATCCTGCACTCATCATCAGACATTGATAGTGTAGTAAAATCTCTCAGGTTACGGTGGGCAGGTTATGCAGCGTGAATGGGATAATCTTGAACTGCTTCAAGGTATTGAATGGTAGACCCGATGGGAAAAGACCACTTGGAAGACCTAGACCTACTTGGGAGGATAGAATGTGGATAGACTTGAGAAGGATAGGATGTAATGAAATATATTGGATAGAACTAGCTCAAGATACGGATAAGTGAAGTACTTTCATGAGTGCGGCAATGAACTTTAGAGTTTTTAATGCCATAGATTAAATAAGTGAAGCAAGTCTATGTTTAAATATAGTCTATGATTTTAGAAATACCTTAACACGATCTACCATCACTTGTGATATCTAAAATTAGATTTAAAAAAGAACTGTGTTTATCTTACGAAGATTCCCGAAGGGACGGTAGCAACTGAATGATGTGCGCATGTGCGTGAATTAGCTGGGTAGCTTTCCGACCAAACCACTTAGGACACACCTGTAAATAAATTGTATTCTTTTACAAGTATATAATTTTAATAAAGAATTTGTGATTATTTGTTTCAAAACACAATAGTTCAATAGTTGTGTATGAGTAAACATATTTTCTCCCGTATTTCCCTTGCTTATTCATTATACTAAGTGATGTAATGAGTGTTAGCTGATGAACTTTCGTTCAGCAAGATATAAATATAAGTTGATCACAATAAATATTTGCAATCTGTAAAAGGTCTCTACTTTTTAAATTGATGAGAATTTCAAAAGTGACCAAATTAAATTATTTGGTAAGTAGGCCTAGTGTTCTTTGTATGCCATCGTTGTTTTATTTTATCTCATTATGTAGTAGATAACATCTTTATTCATAATAAATATATATTTTTTAATTTAGATATAACAAATTTGTTACAAGTGACCAGTAACAAATATTATTACATTTTTGGTTTTAACTGTACTGAATGTAGAAGAGAGGGTTGAGTGGCCTTGCTAAGTACAAGCTTTTTCTAAATAAAGAATAGAGTTATGAAGATTGACCCATTTCATTTAGCGTGGAAATGCAGAGCAATAGGAATAAACGGTTATCTTCAAGACTGTTTATTGTTTTGCAAATTCCTTTTCGGAAACGGTGTATTCATGATTAGAAGCATGTTGATAATCAATATTGATATTATACTTATTATACACACACCCGCACTATAATTTTAACAGTGATCAAATATCAATAATTTTGACAATTTTCAATAGAAAACTGCCAGCTTCATAACAAAAGATAGAAAAAAATTACACCCAATAAACATCGATACATTATCTTAGAATAGGTGTTTACAATATTACCATAAAAATTTCACACGTTTTTGAGAAAACTGTTATCTCCAAACGTTTGGTTTTTCCGCAAGACCTGTCCGGTAGTTAGCACCATCTACTGTTTCCGTGATCCATTTTTCCTTGTTGGCACAGAAGGATAATTTGGTCGATTGTGGAGCCATGCCGCGCCTTTCACCCTCCACCCCACCAAACCAAAAAATAGGTTTTAGACTTGCACTCGACAGGGCAGAGTCTTAAGTTTTCTGCTATTTGGTTATTAATTAAAATTATAAAAATTGTCAGCGATTTAAATCCATTGTTTTCAAAGGAGTGAGAGACATTTACTGCCCCATACGTCTTACTCAATCATTACTTCTGTAAGAAAGTTATTTCCTCGTGAGTTTTCAGTGATTCCCCTTTGGTTTGACGTCAAAGATATTAAACAATAATGAGGGGATGCAGCATATGAGCTTTATTTAATTTGATTGAAAATTAATATCGAGCTGCGTTTAAAATCTGAGTTTAAAATCCGTAGTTAGATGAGGGAAATTAATTTCTTTTTATACTCACTTATTTGAATGCTTAGGAAAAGGCACCAATATTATATGTGCAAGTTTCAAGAATTTTATTTATCATAAGATAAGTGAAACATATTTTGATAGAACCACGTGGAAGGGTATGGGCTCGACGTTACTTATAAGATACTTTTGAAACACGTAATATGTTGAAACAAGCATATGCCTTATCCTTATTACTTTTTAATATATATTTATATAATGGTATTAGGGTAATGCAAGAGAGTAGGAAAAGGTTGACATTAAACGGTATCATACAGATATTAATTTAGAGATTACTGCCAACTACATATCATTCGATAGAGTTAATGATATTAATATTAACAACAATTAAAAACTATGTTAGATTTGAAATAAGTAAAAGAAACCAGTCAGGAAATTCCTGCTATTTTTCGGTCATTAAGTTGTTGATATCTCTCCTGATTTCAGGGAATGTAAAACTCAGATTATTAAAAACAAATTTACCGGTTGTTTTCTGTGTGTGTGAAACATGGTTGATTACCTTAAATGACGAGAACAAATTTATAATCTCAAAAAATTTTGCTTATGAAGATATTTAGTCCAAAAATGGATGATGCTACTGGTGCTTGGAAGGTTGTTATATAATGATGAAATACATACCAAGTAGGCATAAAAAGAAATTTTTGGGATAGTCAAGTCTCTTAGATTATGGTTTACAGGACATGCAGCGTGAATGTGAGAATCTAGAACTGTGTTCAGGATATAGACTGGCAAATCCAATGGGAAGAAATAATTCAGAAGACCAAGACATAGATGAGAGGGCAAAATATAGTAATAGGTTAGTAAGGGGGAAATGCAGTTTCTGCAACACTCATTTACATAATGATATTGATGAGTTGGAGGTTTCCTGAGATGACAGGATAGGTATGTTGATGTGAGATGGGGGTGGGGAGGTGGGGAGATGACTGAGATGAGTGAGGAGGGGTTTGGGAGGGTTCTTGAGATGGGGATAGAATATTTTTTTGGTGCTGCATACGAGGACACAACAATTTTTTTTTCTTAAACATGGAGCAGATACGGGGACACATGAGAGATGTGAGGTAGGGGGGGGTGAGGGGGGGTGTAGCAGCTGGAGGGTTTTTTTTGGTGCAGATACAAGGACACATTAGCATAATGTGGGGGACTGACTGAGAGGGAGATTTATATATTTTTTTGGTGCGGCATACGAGGACACAACTGGTTTTTTTCTTAAACATGGTGCAGATACGGGGACAGGGATTGAGTGTTTTCTCTCTCTCTCTCTTTCATCGGCGTGATGTAGTAGGGTTTGGGAAGGGTAGCTCGGGATATGACAAGTATATTCTCTCTCTCAAACCCTGATGGTCAGTCCTAGCAAAGATTAGGAATTAAGGATATGACAAGTATTATTCACCCCTAAATAAATAGTACAGTTTTTTTTAAACCTAGTATATTCTTAATATTACATTGATACATATATTTAGTACAAAATTCTCTCTCAAAGATTCTTTCATGCATATAGTCTTAGTCTTTCAATATACACATACATATAGTCTTTTCAGCACACGCGTACGACCGGTTCTTTCACCACTTGAAAACTTCGTATTTGCCGTCGCCTAGATAGATCAGCCCGCGCTGCGACGCGTTAAACCGACTTCTGTATCTCGCGCCAAAGAAGTTTTTACCCGCAAGACGCACTTTGCCCACATAGTCCAGCGTCACGATGTTTGGCTCGTCCTCCGGTTCGCTGATCTCCTCGTCTCCTTCCAGACGACGAACGTTGTAGGCCCGATACTTTTCGAGTTCAGAGATGCTTTTGACACGGTCGAGTTCCTCACGCTCGATCCGATCCAGCTCGATGCACAAAGCGTCTTCCTCGAGCAGGGGAGCGTCTTCGCTGAGAATTTGCGGCTCGTCCCCTTCCTTCAGCTTTTAGACGGGACATGATGTTGAACAGTTCTCGACGGACTGACTCGCCTCGTACATTCCCGGATTATGGCATCCGAGCCAGTGCACCGAAGAGTCGCAACACTCGCTGTAACCCTTCTCGGCTCTCGCGATGTAGTATTCCAAGCTGCTGTCTGAGATCTTAATTTCACTCATGTCCTCCAGACGATAACCCAACCGTCTAAACATTTCGAATGAGATGCGTCTCCCTACCTCCCGGTCGCTTTATATGCTCGGGATGGAGGGGGGAACATATCCTCCCCCCCTCTATATCCTTCGCATCGATCCACGAATTGTGTGTCGAGTCGAACCCTAACCATTTGACGTACGCTCTATTTCCGGAACGTCTGACTATCTTCTCCACGAGGTAGACGTCGGGATACGAAGTCTTTCTAAGTTCCTTAGCGTAGAAACCGCCCGTGATAGGGTTACCTTTCATATCTTCAAATAGGAAGGTCCTGGGATTAGTCTCGACCACCTTGCGTATTTTAAACAGTTCAGTCGACCAGTTTGCGGAATAACCCTTTTCTAAAACGTCCTTATACTTGCTGATAAGGACTATATCGTCCACTTTAAATACGTTCGGCGTGGAATCTGAGCTCTTGAAACGTTTATAGACTGTATGCAAAAGTCTATCGTCCTTGACGTCTATAGGTCTCATCTTTATGGTCGAGTGTACAGTACGGTTGTATTCGTCCAGTAAGGAATTGATCATATCAATCCATCGATACGACCCTTTAGCAGTGAACCTCCTCCACATCATGTTCTTGAGAGTACGATTAAATCGTTCAACGACGCTAGCCTTGACGTTGCTGTATGTAGAATAATGATTGATCCTCTTTCTCCTCATGAGTGTTTTGAATTCTGCGTTGTAAAACTCTGACCCGTTATCCGTTTGGAGATGACGTACACGAGGTAAACCTACCTTGTCGAGGAGGAGTGCCATTGCGACGCTGACGTTCTTACCCGTCTTAGTCTTGACGGGTGCGGCCCAAGCCCTCTTGGAATACACGTCGATGACGGTGAGAAGGTACTTGAATACCTTATTCGAACCAGAGTAGGGTATCATCTCTACCAGATCTGCCTGAAGGAGCTCTTTCAAGCCTCGTACGCTAACATGTCTTCGGGGGAATCGTCGTCTTGCCGGACGATGAAGTTCGCGCGCCATCTCCCACTTGACACCGGACATGATTATGATAAAATATCGAAGAGTTGAATGTCTTTATACGATGATTCCCGCTCGCGTAATTCCTCGATGATAGAAACGATCTCGTTATGGTGAGCGGAATGTCCGGCCTCAGTAGATGCGTGCAAGAGTCGTAATCGATCAACCAATTCGTTAGGATCGTCCCAATTGTTATAATCGACGCCTCTTCCTGTCGCCATCTTGTATAAACCTTCACCCTCGAGCTCCTCTTCAAACATAGGTTTGATGATTAGCGAATCTTTGATCCCGCCCGCATCTTGATACGAGCGTAAGGGTCATTTCTCAATCGATGCGCGTTCGTTTCTTCGAGCATAGACTTGTATACTTTCAGATCATCCTTAGTATAATGCGCAGGTGCTCTTCTGAAGAGTAATTCTAATAGTCCTCGAGTATACGGTACCGTCTTATTGTTGAGAAGTAGTGTTCCGTCTTTCCCGTCGAATACGATAGGCGTATCTCCGAGCTTGGTAGAGTCGCTTTCATGACGTACCCCATATGTCTTATCAGAATGCGTGTGAGACGAATAAAGATAAGTATCCAATAGATGGTTACTCTGCGATCTCTCGGGCGGGGCTTCGGGTTCGGGTTCGGCGAGCGCCTTCACCATCTTGTTTAGAGGTTCCGTGATAGGTTTGAACGTTTCATTCGCTACGTGCTCCGACTCGTGCCGAGCATCACGTAGTTGCTTATACTTTCGTTTAATAATCTTTCTCACTTTTATGATATCCTCTTACCCTAATTTTCAAGACGTGTTGAATCTAGACGGGATCCCTCTCCCTTTCCAAATGAGATATATCGAGCGTTTTGAAAAGCTTAACGGCAGGATTTATCGTATATGCGGACCTGGAGAGCTTACTTATGCCTATAGAGACGAGTGATCCCGACCCAAATTTTCATATACCGAGAATGTTCAGCGTCATGTAGCTTATTCTGTAGGAATGTACGTTAAATGTAATTTTGACGATAGTCTCTCAGAGTACCGTCACTTCACGGGAAAAGATTGTACTGACCAATTTGTTGAGGCGCTCGTAGATACGGCGAAGCGTGTACTAGAGTACTATATAGTACCGTTGTACCAATGAAACCGTTAACTCCTGCTCAAAGAGACGCTCATAATATAGCCTCTCATTGTCATATATGCGAGAACCCCTACAATAATGATGATATTCGGGTTATGGATCATTGTCACTTGACTGGACTTTATCGTGGGAGTAGTCACGCAGGGTGTAATATTAATTACAAGAACCCGAGTCACCTGAGCGTAGTAATCCATAACGCGCGTTGCTACGACAATTTTTTCCTTCTCGAATCACTCATTGAACGTAGAGAAACTGATCCGTTCACGGGGGAGAGCGTTCTCGTCAATCCAGGAAAAGTCAGAGTTATTGGAGAGACAATGGGAAGATTCAAAGTAATCATGAAATATATTTGGTGTGGGTTTCGAGGGATTACAATTAAAATTATAGATAGTTTCAGTTTTCTATGTACTTCCCTAGAGAAATGCGTATCTTACCTCGAACGCGAGCAACTTAAAATCACGCGTAAGTGCCATCCCGATGATGAACGCTTTAAATTAGTCACACGAAAAGGAGTGTTCCCTATGATTATATTGATTCATTCGAGCGGCTGGACGAGACTCAGTTACCGAGCAAAGATAAATTTTAAAACGCGCTCACGGATAGCCATATCTCTCAGGAAGACTATGATCACGCCTGTGAGGTTTGGCGAGTATTCGAATGTAAGAATCTTTGGGACTATTCGAACCTCTACCTGTACACGGACGTAACTTTACTGGCCGACGTCTTTGAGACTTTCGTGATCTCTGCATGAAGACGTATAGGCTAGATCCCGGATGGTCCCTTACAGCTCCCAGTCTAGTGTACCAGGCTCTCGGGTACGGCTCGAATTAATCGATGATGTGGACACTCATCAATTCATTGAGGGAGCTATCCGCGGAGGGATATGTTTTGTGGCTAATCGTCACGCTGTAGCGAATAATCGCTATATGGACGCGTTTGATCCTTCCAAGCCGGAGTCCTACATTGTCTATCTAGACGTGAATAGACTCTATTCATTTAGTATGCTGTCCTCACTTCCCTATGGAGAGTTCAGGTGGCTCGTAGATGAAGAAATTGCTCGATTGGACGTGCTAAAAGTAGAGGACGATGCTGATACGGGCTATATCTTGCAGGTAGATCTTGAATATCCGTGAGATGTGCACGACGCACATTCTGACTTGCCATTCTGTCCTGAGAAAGTGATTCCACCCGTAGGGAAACATGAGAAACTGTTAAAAATCTTTAGCTGATAAGAGCGCGTAGTCATTCACTACCTTCATCTAAAGCTATGTTTAGCGAACGGGTTGAAACTGACGAGAGTTCACCGTGTTCTAAGTTTCAAGCAAGCGCCATGGATGGCTCCGTATATCAGGTTGAACGCGGAAATGAGGAGTAAAGCGAGTAATAAATTTGAAAACATGTTTTTCAAACTGATGAACAATGCCGTATTTGGCCGCCTCATATCTAACAAGAGGGCTTACCGTACGATAAAGATAGCTACCAAGTGGGATGGGAAATTTGGAGCGGGTAACCTCATAGCCAGCCCTAATTTTAAAAACCGCACGATAGTGTTAGAAAACCTAGTCATCATCGAGATGGAGCCGCAAGAGATTTACTTTGATATGCCTATCTATTCGGGATTCGCCATTTTGGAAATCTCGAAGGTAGTCATGTACGGTCTGCATTACAAGGTTATGATCCCTGCCTTCCCTAAAGGTACGTTAAAACTTCAATACACTGATACAGACTCACTTCTCTACTACATGACTGTTGAGGATGCATACCAGTTAGCTAATGACTACCTGGACACCTCCACCTACGGACAAGACAATGTTTACAGGATGCCCGTAGTAAATAAAGGGATGCTCGGTAAACTAAAAGACGAGACTCGAGGTCGGATCATCACTGAGTTCATTGGTTTACGTCCTAAACTCTATTCATTCTCGGTACAAGGAGATGGAGAGACGCTCAAGGCTAAAGGGGTGAAGAGTAGCGCGTTAAGAACGCTTTCATTAGAGGATTATCGTAATTGTTTGACAGATGAGACGATAGTCATGAGAGAGGCTCGTTCAATAAGAGCTGTAGGATTCAAACTTTACACACAAAAATTCAATAGGGTCGCTCTATGCTCTATCGACGACAAAAGATATAGAGTACCAGGAACTGTCAATACTCTTCCATGGTCCCATTACTCAATCAGACCGTCAACTCTATAGTGAACAGTGCGTCTATGTGAAAAAAATCATGTTCTCTACAGTGTAAGTGATTAGAACTAAACCTAAAAAAATTCATGTTCAGTACTCTCTATAGTGTATAAATATTCATGTTCTATACTGTAAGTGATTAAAACAAAAAATATTCACGTCATGTACTCTATTGTGTTAATGTATAAAAAATTCATGTTCTATACTGTAAGTGATTAAAACTAAAAAAATATTCACGTCCTGTACTCTATAGTGTTAATGTATAAATATTCATGTTCTGTAGTGTAAGTGATTAAAACTAAAAAAATATTCACGTCCTGTTCTCTATAGTGTAAGTGTTTAGTGTTAATGTATAAACAAAACAACAATTTCAAGAACTATAACTTGTATCTATGTGTTTTAAATATTTATATTCATTAAATAAAAACAACAATTTCAAGAACTATAACTTGTGAAAAAAACGGCTAATTTAGTATGTACCTATGTGTTTTAAATCTTTATATTCATTAAATAGAATTAATTATGGATGATGTTTTTTCTTTATTTCTTTCCTTCCCTTCATCCGCCTCCTCTTCCCCTCATTGATTAAATAATACAATGAAAGTTATAATCAATAATTCTTTATTTTTTTAAAAATCTATTACAAGATTCATACGTTTAAAGCTAATTATATTAAACATTTATTTCTAATTTTCATTAAAAGTTAATTACATTAAACATTTATTTTTTAAAAAGTTAATTACATAAAACATTTATTTTCGATCATTAAAAGTTAATTAAACATTTTTTTTCCCAATCATTAAAAGTTAAAATCATTAGAACCCTATTACAAGTTTCATACGTTTAAAAGTTAATTACATTAAACATTTATGTTTTTCTAATCCTCGTTAATTCTTTTACAAGATTAATACATTTAAAGTTAATTATATTAAACATTTATTTTTCAATCATCATTTAGAACTCTATTACAAGTACATTAAACATTTTTTTTCCCCTCAATCATTAAAAGTTAATTACATTAATTCTTTTACAAGATTCATAATTATGGATGGTGTTTTTTCATTATTTCTTTCCTTCCCTTCATCCGCCCCTCCCCCCCCCCTCACTGAATTAAATGATACAATGAAAGTTATAATCAATAATTCTTTATTTAAAAAAAAATCTATATTAAACATTTATTCCTAATTTTCATTAAAAGTTAATTACGTTAAACATTTATTTTTTAAAAGTTAATTACATAAAACATTAATTTTCAATCATTAAAAGTTAAAATCATTAGATCCCTATTACAAGATTCATACATTAAACATTTTTTTTTTCAATCATTAAAAGTTATAATCATTAAATGTTAATTACAAGATTCATACATTAAACATTTATTTTTTTCCAATCATTAAAAGTTAAAATCATTAGAGCCCTATTACAAGATTCGAACGTTTAATCCAATCATCATTAATTATTGTGATAATCGAGGACTTACGCTTCCTCTGACTCCTCTCGAGGCTTCTTCTTTGCAGGCTCCATCTTCTTTCCGAGCTTACGTTTAGAAGCGTCTGTAGTTTTCTTCTTCCGTCTGGTCATGTCAACCTCGTCTTGACCACAGACGCATGATAACTTATTGAAATCTATGTACTCTTTATACTCGTTTATCATGGTTTGATGTATCTCGAAAGCTTCCTCTAGGCTTAGCAACTTAGAACCTAAAACGTCAAGCGTTGTTTTATTTTCGTTGAGACGATCCTCATAATGATGAGACAGTTTCCGCACCTCCTCTACCCCTTGACGAGCACTCTTCTCAAAGTTGATGTATTTCACTCGATTGTTCTCCAAATCCTCGATCAACGATTCCATCTGTCCTTTGATGAGGTCCTTGGCAGTGTTGAGAGCGACTATCTGCTCGTTACTATGTCTCGCATCCATCCTATCAACGTAAGACTTGTTACAGACATCCTTAGATGTGACGGGCGACTCGACGTTGACGATCCTTTTCGATCTAGCGTCGTAATACCCTTGAGAGCTTAGAGTTAGATTTCCCTCTGACTCGATCAGAGATCTATATTTGTAGAGACTATGACCGAATTTAGATATGGACGACATGATGTCTTCTCGCTTACTGAACGCGCGTTAACCTCAATCGTGCAAGATAAAGGTATCGAACCCGTAGCGATATCGTCCTTTATTGATCTCATGATCTTTGCTCAACACGAGAAAATCATACTTTTTTTCTTTCCAACACAGCGAGCACACCTCCTTGAATTTTTGGAAAGTCATATCCGTATTCACGTGATCGTCGTAGACATGTCTCAGGTTCGTATCGTCCATCCTGAATAGGATGAGAAGATTAGCGTTATCTCTCAACATCTGTTTCGGGATGCGCGAGTACGTCTGACAGAGATAGAAACAGTCTATGGCCTTATGTCTACCCATACTGAAATAAGCCTGTATATTAAACTGTTTATCGCAAGCGACGTCGTCAAATATGAATACAGAGTCGGGTTCAGCCTCGGACGGAGGGATAATTTCCGCGTTGTCGGAATAAGGGAAATAGCCCATGCCTTCAACGAGTGAGAGGACCTTCGATAAACGTTGATACTTAGGCTGGTATAACGATTTTGAGTAAACGTACACGTTCTTGAAGCGTAGCCCGTTAGGTTCCTCCAACAGGCTGATCATAGCGTTGGTTTTACCGCAATTCGATGGTGCACAGATGATGCAGCGGACAGTATCAGGTAACAACTTACCATGTCTCTGAGGTAAAGCTCCTCCCTCATCATGATCGTTGTTGTGTACAGTTAAAGAGTCTGTCTGTTTCTCGAACCGCATGTTGACGACTACTTCATCTATATAATGGACGCACCTATATAAATGCTAATCAGTACGTGTCATGAGGCGAAGAAGAGGGGGAGGTTTGTTGGATAAGATAATCAATAATCTACCGTTTGAAGCGCATATACCCGGATACCAGTACTGTGGACCGGGAACAAAGTTGGAAAAACGATTGAAACGGGGCGATCCTGGAATAAACGAGTTAGATCGACACTGTAAAGAACACGATATCGCCTACTCCAAGGTGAAAGATCTTGCAGGACGTCATACTGCAGATCGTGAACTTATCGAGAAATCGTGGAAAAGATTACTCGCGCCAGACTCGAAGTTGAGCGAGAAAGCCGCCGCGTGGGCAATCACCAACGCGATGAAAGTTAAAGTCAAGATGGGTTCAGGTCTAAAGAAGAAGAAGAAGACTCAACGTCGTCAGCGACGTCCTACTACTACTACTAGACGTCGTAAGAAGAAGGGAGGAATTCTACCTATACTACCTTTGATCGCAGCGCTTGGAGCCGTCGCCGGAGGAGCCGCAGGAATCACCAAGGCCGTACAAAGTGCTAAGGCGAATACGAAACAATTGAACGAGGCTCAGAGACATAATCGTACGCTCGAAGCTATCGCTATGGGGAAAGGTATGTATCTACGACCTTACCCGAAATTAAAATGACTACCTAAACGTGCCCTTACTGAAACGGATCTGCGCAAGTACGCCGCCGAGTTAAAAATCCCCTTCTTTAGAGGAGTATTTGCGAGAGATGCTTTACCTAACGGTCCTCCTTTGAAGATAGAGAACGTCATCATCAATCTAGACAATGATAGTGGTAAGGGTACGCATTGGGTGGCGTATAAGAAAAACGGTGAACGGGCGGTTTACTTCGATAGTTTCGGTGATCTAAGGCCACCGCTCGAACTTGTTCAATATCTCAGAGGAATACCCATCACCTATAATCATACTCGGTATCAAGAGTACGGTACCGTTTTATGCGGACATCTTTGTTTAGCTTTCCTTAAATACTCACGTTGACGTTCGAACTTAGTAAATATGTCTATGACACTTACACTGACAGGTCAGATTTCGAATCTGACAGAGAACTACTTCCCGCATATCCTGCTTGGAGAAGAGAATCGTGAAGAAGAATGGTTCATCGGACTGATCAATCTGGCCACGTTAAATTCCATACCGAACATTGACGAACGTAATAATAAATTTTTTTGCGACTGTAAAGAGTATACAGTTCCACCAGGCACCTATGAACTTGAGGCGTTGGATCGATTCTTGCGAAGGGAAGTCCCGAGTAACGTAAAGCTCTCGATTATCGGTGACCCTAGCACTTTAAAGAGCTATATCACTTGCAATAAACCTATCGACTTTACCCGACCTGGTACGTTTGCATCCTTGCTAGGGTTCGACCCAGTCATACTTCCTGCAGGGAAGACGCACATATCTACCAATACTGTGAATATTCTTCACGTGAATGTGATCCGTGTAGAATGTAGTCTCGTTAGCGGGACTTACGTCAACGGAGAACCGAGTCATACCTTGCACGAGTTCAGCATGACCGTCCCGCCAGGCTATAAGATAGTGGAAGCGCCTAAAAATATCATTTACCTTCCGGTAACGAAGCGAGTAATAGAGTCTATCTTGGTACGACTTGTTGACGAGCGAGGAGATATCGTCAACTTTAGAGACGAGACGATATCGCCACGTCTACATCTGAAACGACTCGCTGGAGATGATACTCGTACTAGATAAAACAAGACGGCGAAGTCTTCCTCGAAACATTGAGAGAAGGACAGTGCAAGCGTTAACACCTGCCAAAAAACTCTATTTAAGACGTCTAGGTTACTCGTTACGAAAATAATGGATGACGTCGTGGATATTCTGAACATTGGGGAGTCTGTCGCTTTTGATACAGCCTTGGCCAGTTTCCAGTATCATTCCTACGCCTCGTATATTCCCTGTCCGTTAGCAAACGGGAACGAGCTTAGGATATCTATCCAACAAGAAGGGTTATGCACCCTACCTCATCGCTCTCTGCTACATATCAAAGGGCGACTACTTTTGAATACGGGAGAACCTGGAAGCACTTCGAGAATTGTTAATAACGGAATACTGCATCTATTCTCAAGAATCGCCTATGAGATCAACGGAGTAGAGATTGATCAATCGAGAGATGTGGGTATTTCGACCCAACTTAAAAACTATCTATCTATAAGGAATGGTTGGCAGACCATCTTTCAAACGCGGGTTGGAGGTTTGAAGGTGTTCACGTACATGCTGAAACGGGCATCTTTGACGTATGCATCCCTTTACGTCTCATACTAGGATTCGTTGAAGACTATTCCCGAATACTGATCAACGCGAAACAAGAGCTGGTGCTAGTTCGTTCCACCAGCGACAACAACGCTTTACATAGAGCCCCACCTCCTGCTGCAGAGACACCCTCTAGGATTGAGTTAAGTAAAATATCTTGGCTTGTACCGCATATAATGACTGATGATATCAATCGTCTCAACCTGCTTAATTTCATCAAGAGCGGGAGGATCATCGAGCTACCTTTCCGTACTTGGGAATTGTACGAGTACCCTAACGTACCCACCTCTAATCAGCATGATTGGACTGTGAAAACGTCAACTTTGCTGGAGAAACTTCGTTACGTTGTTTTCCGCTTCAGACCGGACGGAACAATACAACGGTAGCAGATAGAAGTATTTTTGACCATTGTAATTTACGTAATGCTAAACTCTATCTAAATTCTAACATGTACCCTTATGAGGATATGAACTTGAACTTTAGACAAGATTCCTTCTCGAAATTATACGAAGACTACGCCAAATTTCCAGACTTCGTACTACGGAACGAGCGCCTCTTTACCTTTACTTGATCCTTCCCATTTCAAGTCTCACGCACCCATCGTTGTGTTCGATGCCAGCCGACAGGAAGATACTCTCAAGGACGGTATGGTGACGTGTCGTATAACGTTCGAGACGGAGGAAAATATCCCTTTAAATACCAAGGCGTTTTGTCTAATCATACACGATAGAGTGGTCCGCTATAACCCTTCAAGCAGTGATGTAAGCAAGATGACATCATAAAGAGGGAAGACCAAATTGTTCTCGACTATTAAAGGAACTGAGAGGATGTCTCGGCTACAGAGTGTTATCGGTGACGATAGTGTCAAGAACAGACTAGACAAACCCTGCTAAAATGTCTGAGTGTTCTGCGAATGGTTTAAGAATTTTAAGTCTGATCGGTCAAAACTTTTGCGATCTAACCAAGAGTGCGATCCGGAACGATACGAGTTCGGTTATTCCAGCATTGCTTCATATGATAGCCCTGATAAACGAGTATAAAGAGTACATAGATTTCAATAAGTTATCATGCGTCTGTGGTCAAGACGAGGTTGACATGACCAGACGGAAGAAGAAAACTACAGACGCTTCTAAACGTAAGCTCGGAAAGAAGATGGAGCCTGCAAAGAAGAAGCCTCGAGAGGAGTCAGAGGAAGCGTAAGTCCTCGATTATCACAAGAATTAATGATGATTGGATTAAACGTATGAATCTTGTAATAGGGCTCTAATGATTTTAACTTTTAATGATTGGAAAAAAATAAATGTTTAATGTATGAATCTTGTAATTAACATTTAATGATTATAACTTTTAATGATTGAAAAAAAAAATGTTTAATGTATAAATCTTGTAATAGGGATCTAATGATTTTAACTTTTAATGATTGAAAATTAATGTTTTATGTAATTAACTTTTAAAAAATAAATGTTTAACGTAATTAACTTTTAATGAAATTTAGGAATAAATGTTTAATATAGATTTTTTTTAAATTAAGAATTATTGAATATAACTTTCATTGTATCATTTAATCAGAAAGGGGGAGGGAGTGGAGGCGGATGAAGGGAAGGAAAGAAATAATGAAAAAACACCATCCATAATTATGAATCTTGTAAAAGAATTAATGTAATTAACTTTTAATGATTGAGGGAAAAAAAAATGTTTAATGTAATTAACTTTTAAAGTATGAATCTTGTAATAGAGTTCTAAATGATGATTGAAAAATAAATGTTTAATATAATTAACTTTAAATGTATTAATCTTGTAAAAGAATTAACGAAGATTAGAAAAACATAAATGTTTAATGTAATTAACTTTTAAACGTATGAAACTTGTAATAGGGTTCTAATGATTTTAACTTTTAATGATTGGAAAAAAATTAATGTTTAATTAACTTTTAATGATCGAAAATAAATGTTTTATGTAATTAACTTTTTTTTAAATAAATGTTTAATGTAATTAACTTTTAATGAAAATTAGAAATAAATGTTTAATATAACTAGCTTTAAACGTATGAATCTTGTAATAGATTTAAAAAAAAAATAAAGAATTATTGATTATAACTTTCATCGTATTATTTAATCAATGAGGGGAAGAGGAGGCGGATGAAGGGAAGGAAAGAAATAATGAAAAAAACACCATGCATAATTATGAATCTTGTAAAAGAAATAATGATGATTGAAAAAAAGGAAAAAATAAATGTTTAATGTATGAATCTTGTAATTAACTTTTAATGATTATAACTTTTAATGATTGAAAAAAAATGTTTAATGTATGAATCTTGTAATAGGGTTCTAATTATTTTAACTTTTAATGATTGAAAATAAATGATTAATGTAATTAACTTTTTTTAAAAAGTAAATGTTTAATGTAATTAACTTTTAATGAAAATTAGAAATAAATGTTTAATATAATTAGCTTTAAACGTATGAATCTTGTAATAGATTTTTAAAAAAATAAAGAATTATTGATTATAACTTTCATTGTATTATTTAATCAATGAGGGGAAGAGGAGGCGGATGAAGGGAAGGAAATAAATAAAGAAAAAACATCATCTATAATTAATTCTATTTAATGATATAAAGATTTAAAACACATAGGTACATACTAAATTAGCCGTTTTTTTCACAAGTTATAGTTCTTGAAATTGTTGTTTTTATTTAATGAATATAAATATTTAAAACACATAGATACAAGTTATAAGCCGGTATGCAAGAACGATGTTGGAGTAGGAGTAAAGGCGGAGTAAAGGCGGAGTCAGCTACTCTTGAGGAAGGAATCCGTGTCCTGCTAGAACGTCTGGCTTGTATTACTCAAGGTCACGTGATGAAATATTACACAGAAGTACCACATCTCCAGGGGAAATAAAATTCACTAGATCCACTGCCTTCTAAAGTGTCGATTTTGCTTGTAAGGTTTGCAAACCTGCTTAAATATGACCGCGCATTTATTGAAATGGCGGCGGCAGCAGGCAAAGGTTTGGCATTTAGTGATAAAGAAAAATTGTATGCATTGGAACTAATCAGGAGGTTTCCAATTGTAGAATCAAGAAAAACAGATGTTGGGACAATCGCAGCCAAGAAGAAAGCGTGGAGAGGAATTTGTAGGATTTTTAACTCTTCCGGTAATTTCCAAAAGGTAAGTTCATTTTGATCGTACACTATTCTAGCTTGGATCCTTTATTTAATGACTTATATTATTTTAGTAATTGGATCATCTTTAGAAATAAACACAAGTAAAATCAAATTATTTAAAATATTTCTTATTCATGGTAGACACAAATTTCAATGCGTTAGTTTGAGCACATTTTCTATCAAACCTCAAAACTGCAATAACTGCCCTCAAACGTTATAACATCACTCTCAATTTAACCAAAAATTATTTCTATACTATTAATGGAGTAGCTTTTATATGTTTTACTAACTTTCTTTAGCGTATATTTTTGCATAACCTAAGTTGAAAAAAAGAGTTTTGCAATTCTAAGAACTAGTGGAATTTATATATTACTATTGAACAAACCTACTTTTCACTTTTAACTTAAGAGTGTTTGGTACAGGTAGGTTTTACTAGGCCTGCTAGTACTTAATACCAGTAATATCTTAACCTTCAATAGGCCCTACTATTTTTGTAATAGGCCTAGTTACAAAGAAGTAACCCATATCATTACTAAAATAATCCTAAATAAGCTAACAAAGTCATTCTCATAAATTGAAAACTAGTATTCTAACACAGATGAATACAGATTGATACATTAGACTTTAGTTGTAACTTTGTTTATATTATTTTGTGAATCATTTTAGCGCTCTCTCGCTCAGCTGCGAAAACATTGGGACAATGTTAAGGCAAGAAGGAAGAGAGAACTAGGCGAAGAAACACGGGAACTGATGAGCACCGGAGGAGGGCCCTACAAACCCCAGAAGCCATCATGTCCCGAGGTCGAGGTGGTAGCCCCCCATATTAACTACCATCTTGGTTACGAATGGGATGGAGATGCAGTTGCAATGGAGGATGCAGCTGCCAAGCGTCAACGAATCTCCATCTCAGACGTAACTGCTGCTCTGCGGTCTACAGGCTCAACTGTTACTAGCACTACCATTTTGGAGTATCTAAATACAACAGGTAGGCTATGCGAAATATTAAGACTTAAAGGTTCATATTTAGAGAGAGCATACATATAAACAGATTGTATGAGTTTATTTATATTTATAAACAAAATAAGGTTTGAGAAGGGTAGGTAGGCCTACTATTTACTTTTTAATAAACAACATATTAACATCCATTTACAAAATAGGCTTAAGTTGCATGGTGGTTTACAGAAAATTAATAATTATTTTCAAAATTAGTTGTATAACTTAATTGTTAAAAAATATTCTAACTTTTGAAAAACAACTTTATTGACTTTAATCTGAATGAACGTGTCTAGTATTTGTGGATGAAGTCTTTAAGAGCATATAATGCACACTTGTCGATAAGTTATGCCTGTCCTTTGAATCATTTTTTAGTTACAGAACATGTGTATCCTTCTCATTGTGAGTGTTAAGTTTAAGAAGTATGTGTTCATAAATTCTAATGTTCAATATCAATCAAACTTGCATCTGTTAACCTGCAACGTTTTGAATGTTTTTTTAAAAAAAAGCTTGTTCGAAAATGTAATTAAAGTGGTTATAATTAAAAGCAATTTGCTAACTATGTGAATGAGACCCTAATTTAGACTTGCAGAAAACATGCAATAAAAACACTTATCTGTGCAGTATACAATGGTAAAGATGTTGCTACTCCATTAGTGTTATTCTTTGATATTATCGAAAGTAGCAGCTGAAGATCACATGACTTGACACCTGACTTATGAAAGCTGTTTTAGTAACACTTAAAATTTAATAAAATTACCTTCCCATTCAAACTGAGACTAGTTATGCTTGCTATGTTTATACTAGCCTTTATTTTGCAGATTCCCCAACTACAAGCAGTGCCAGCCAGCCTCAGCCATTACTCACACCAGATCCTCAAGTCTCGGTCAGCCTTTTCAAATCATCTTTGTCACCACCATCCCCCTCTTTCCCCCCACCACCACCTTCCTTGACACCACCCCCACCACCATTCCCCTCTTCCTCCCTATCCCCCTCGCCACCACCCCTATCTCCGCCACCCTCTCTATCTCACTCTCTATCACTTTCCTTACCACCACCACTCCTCTCTCCTTCCCCAACATTAACCCGCCCAGGACTGCTGAAAAGGACTCTCCGAGCGCATGAGGAACGAGAGAAGGTTTGGCTCGAACACGAGAAGGAGCTACACCGTGAGCGCTTGGCAGAGGCCAAGTTGAACCACCAGGAGGCCATAAGGCGCCAGCAGAGGGCCGAGGAGCTGCACCATCTGGAGGTTGAGCGACAGCGTGTCAGGCTGGCGTTAGAGACTTGGCTTTTGGAAGCCAAGGCTAGGCAGGCAGAAGAAGAGGCTCAACACCAGGCCGAGTTGCGAAGCTTAGCACTCCAGGTGGCAAAAGCAAAACACCGCGCACAGCTCCAAAGACTGCTGGAGCCAGAAAGGGCAGCAACCTCAAGTGTTTCTTCGCCGTGCTCTCCTTCAGACTTTTCTTCACATTTTCCCATTTAGGTCCCATATAGTTTTTTTTTTTGTTTCTACAATTCCAATAGATATAATATTTCTTTCTCACTAAATTATTTTCGCCATTATTTGGTACGTGTTACAAGCAAAAGTGCACTTATATACCTAACAACCACCCTAATAGCCCTACCACCTTCAGGGATTTCTCATACTGTCTTCACCATTTCAAATATCTTTCATAAGTTCTCTGTAATTCTGACTCTCCACATCATATTTTCACGACGGCAGGGGCTGACATCACCAACACTGGTGACAGCTGCCAGGGTGACAAGAAATGAATATGGGTTGTCAATTAGACACTGCATACACCTTGTGACTTTCTCATCATGCGACTCATCAGATGACACAACTCGCCGTGACACACATCACAGTGAGCGGGCTTTCAGCGACCACTGTTAGGATCGCCCAAATAGCACCAATTATGATTGGAAATTGAAGAAATCATTTATTAACCCTCCCTCTCCCAATGCTCTCAGGTTCTCTCTGAGTTTTGAAATGCAAGAATATAAATGACTCTGCAGGAGCTACAAAAGACATGGTTTTCCTTCAAATGTTGAGAACTGCTTACTGGTACATGCAGTTCCTATCACTTCTAGCCGACGACACAAGAGCAAAATATTTGTTCTCTATCTTATATAGTTATATATGAAACTGTACCAAAAGCTAAAAATAGAACTTAGAAAAATACCTTTAAATTTGACTATGGTATTTAAAAGTGTTGAAAAAAACATTCACATCAATTATATTTTATCATTTATTTTTAACACTAATATTATCTTTTACATCTGCATTTAAGTGAATCAACTTTCTCTTTGATGAACTAGAAAGTGTTTTAATTTGGAGTGTGCTCTGATAAATGAACATTAGGTTGCTTCTGCATAGTTAGACTAAGGTTAGGAATCATTGTTGATTAATGATTACTTTTGACATTTTTGTCTAGGAATATATTTAATTTGAATCATGCCTTTGATTGAACATACTATTTTCTCCCACTATAGTAAAATAACTTTTTTTCTACTAAGAAATCACAATAAACAAAAACAAAATAATCAATTTAGTAGAAAAACATCAAATATGATAGAAATAAAATCAATGTTACATGTGTTTTCAAACTCAAACAATCAAATGAATATTATTTTATAGATCTTTATTTATACCAATTGCCTTTATTATAAAATTTTTATCCATTACCAATACAATAAAAAATAAATCATTTGTTCTCACATAGAAAATTTGTAACAGAAGTAGTTGATCTAATTGTAAATAAGGTGTGTGGCTGGATTCAAATTTCTTAAAACTCAGTTTTAAATTATGTAAATATAATAAATGTTGATATAGCTAAAAAATGTATTGTTAGAAAACTATATTTTATTTAAAAATCGAAACAATATTACAATTTAAAAAAATGTCTTGACCATCCTCAACTCCAACTATGTGACTAGACTTGTTAATCGTGTTCACTGATTCAAGTCAGTTTTAATGGGCTCTTAAGGTGTTTCCGCTGTCTACTTAAGAGGTGTGTAAATTTGTGTTGTGTCATGGGTTCATTCACTGTTCAAACCAAAGTTGTATGCTATTTTTACTCAGTCTATCCTTGTATGAACAGTAAATCACAAGCCGACAAGCCTCTTTATCTATTGTTTTACATATAAAAAATCATTAAATTTAATGTTGACCTATTACCTTTTATTTACTATATTTAAATGTTTTGATAGATAACCAACCTTTATATATTTCTTTAGAACTAATGGAGCTAAGTAGCTTATACTGATTTTACATAGTAAATTACAATATTGTGCAAGTAAAAAAACTAAAATAAGTCACTTTGGTGGCCATATGGTCTAAGGTGTCACTCACAATAAACAAGACTGGGAGATTGTGGTTTGAATCCTAGTTGAGTATACCGAGGGTGGTATTTGTTAAATTGCTTTTCACTTTCTCCTTGAAAATGTGGGTACACTTTTTAACTCACGCTTCCTCATCCCAGACCCGTTAGTGTTTCAGTATGTATGCATATAACCTGACCAGGTAGTATGACAAAGTGACTAAAAAAAATTACTAAGAAACTGACAGGATTGTGTATTCTTATAGCACACAAGTTTTACACCAAAATTGGGCGATAAACACAGTACAACTTATTGTGTACTTGGATACAAATATTGGTGTTTGTAGATTTTTTATTAATAAATTCAAAATTTAAGAATTTGAAGTTGAATTTACCAAACAATATACCCACCTTAGCATAAAGGGATTAAAAATCTACTCGGGGTAGAAATAAAATATTAGTTTCCTCTCCTACATTGGAACATCCATCCATCCATTATAATTATTTCCAGCCTATGGTCTGGGTCAGTTTTTTATTCAAGCAAAATATTTTTCCACTGCCGGCTTGCTAAGCCTTTCATAGCCTCATATGCCTTATAAACTTAAGCCTAGGACAGAAACAATATTCAGTTTCCTGGCCGTTATCTTTTCAATGTGAAAGGGTTAACCATATTTTCATCAACGATATATGTTCGGCCATGCCGGGAATTAAACCCAGGATCCTTAGCTTAGTGGGAAGACGTGCTACCGACTGAGCTAACGTGTAGGTCTTCTTTGGAACATTCATTGAAATAAAAATACCTGCCATAAAATTAGCGGGGAAACTGCTGGTTCCCATCAAGCTCCACTTCAGTAAAGGCCTGTAGGTCCAAGATGATCGATAGGAAGTGTAATAGATGAAAACTGTCCACATTTTGTATATGTTTTGATACAAGAACAAAGACATCGTTCCTCTGTGTTTCTAAACTGGACTTGGAACCAGCTATGGTCACATTACCGATGTTTTGGTTTACCCCCTGTAATGATTCTAACAAGTTTCCAACTGATGTTAGTCCAAGAGTGCATAGGTGGTTAAGTCAGGTCTCTCAGGGGGTGTGAGTCCATGTGGTGAAGCAAAGACCCCAGGTGGTGTAAGTCCATGAGGTGAAGCAAAGACCTCCAGGTGGTGTAAGTCCATGCGGTGAAGCAAAGACCTCCAGGTGGTGTAAGTCCATGCGGTGAAGCAAAGACCTCCAGGTGGTGTAAGTCCATGCGGTGAAGCAAATACCTCCAGGTGGTGTAAGTCCATGCGGTGAAGCAAATACCTCCAGGTGGTGTAAGTCCATGCGGTGAAGCAAAGACCTCCAGGTGGTGTAAGTCCATGAGTGAAGCAAAGACCTCCAGGTGGTGTAAGTCCATGCGGTGAAGCAAAGACCTCCAGGTGGTGTAAGTCCATGCGATGAAGCAAAGACCTCCAGGTGGTGTAAGTCCATGCGGTGAAGCAAAGACCTCCAGGTGGTGTAAGTCCATGCGGTGAAGCAAAGACCTCCAGGTGGTGTAAGTCCATGCGGTGAAGCAAAGACCTCCAGGTGGTGTAAGTCCATGCGATGAAGCAAAGACCTCCAGGTGGTGTAAGTCCATGCGATGAAGCAAAGACCTCCAGGTGGTGTAAGTCCATGCGATGAAGCAAAGACCTCCAGGTGCTGTAAGTCCATGCGGTGAAGCAAAGACCCTCAGGTGGTGTAAATGTGGTGAAGCAAAGACCTCCAGGTGGTGTAAGTCCATGCGGTGAAGCAATGACCTCCAGGTGGTGTAAGTCCATGCGGTGAAGCAAAGACCTCCAGGTGGTGTAAGTCCATGCGGTGAAGCAAAGACCTCCAGGTGGTGTAAGTCCATGCGGTGAAGCAAAGACCTCCAGGTGGTGTAAGTCCATGCGATGAAGCAAAGACCTCCAGGTGGTGTAAGTCCATGCGATGAAGCAAAGACCTCCAGGTGGTGTAAGTCCATGCGATGAAGCAAAGACCTCCAGGTGGTGTAAGTCCATGCGATGAAGCAAAGACCTCCAGGTGGTGTAAGTCCATGCGGTGAAGCAAAGACCTCCAGGTGGTGTAAGTCCATGCGGTGAAGCAAAGACCTCCAGGTGGTGTAAGTCCATGCGGTGAAGCAAAGACCTCCAGGTGGTGTAAGTCCATGCGGTAAAGCAAATACATTGCCAGCTGATCTAGTGTTGACACTAGGCAATGAAGTCAATGATCAAATTAAATATAAATTACATTAGTACACATAATATAAACTAGCAAACAAATAAATTTTATTGTGGAATGAATCATGTAAATGCAGTTAATTATTTACCTTAATCAAAGAACTGGCGTATGAAGTTATCCCTTATAGCTCGGCCTCGGAGAAACTCTCCATGAAGATTTCTCACAGGCACATCAACATATCTCTGGCACAAAAGATTGATGAATATAACTAATATATTCACATCCATTCAATAAAAGAGCAATTTATCATTGTAACAAACATCAATAGACTAGTCCTTTTTTTTTTTCCAAATTAAAACATTACATTTATGTTTATTGAGTACAAAAATGATCCTGACAATTGATTTGAGGCAATAAATGTATTATTCAAAGCTAGCTGGTGTGCCCACTCAATGCACGGGGAATCTTTAAGTAGTTTTTTTTTTTTAAGAATATACAACTAAAGGAATACACAACATATCTTGAATTATTTTTATTTATTAATCCTCAAGTGGTTTAAACTATATGACAAAACGTGAAAACCAAAATGAGAAGTTGTTTTTTATATAACTTTAACAAATTTCAAAACCCCTTTCTCCCCCATTTCAAAAACTTTTACCAAGAAAATTAAAATATTTAGCTAGAGTCCCAGTTTAAAATTTGAAATTATCACACGGTTATGTAGCGTAGTTCCAAAACCTTTCTACCAAATTAAGTTTTTACACCCCCTCTTTTTTGTAAGTTGTTTTCATTAGTTTTAAATCCCCCCTAATCCCCCATCTGCCTTCCATTTCACAAAAATCAACTTTGAAATTTCAAATTTTAAGACTTGTTTGATTATTTAGAGTGGTGTCTACCTTCTTTAATAGTTTTTTCTAATTTATAGACAACCCCCCAATGGCTAACACAGTAAGAAAAGGAAAAAAATACCTCGAGTTCAATATCAGGGACATTGTTATCATTGTGCCTGAGTCCAACATTGTACAGTACAGCACATGCACAGACGATGGCCCTGCTGGTCCGAATGTGTGTGCAGAGCTTCCGCTGAAGGCATGGAAATCTTCGTTTCCAAACCCCAAAAAACGGTTCCAATGTCATTCTTGTTCCTCTGTGCGCTATGTTGTACCTGTATAAATTTCAACTCTTAAGATTGCAGGTTCTATAACTTAAATTGAAAGGTCAAGGATATAAAATATTTTACTTTAATAAGTTACTGCAGAGATGTGCAAGAATGTTTAGGGATATTGCCAAGCATAAAATATGGCTCCTTCACCCAGGGATAAACTCGATACATTACTTTGTGATAAAGAGACAAGATCATGCCAAGCCCTCAAAAATAGAGTTAGGTAAATTCTAATTCGACATTCAGATTGTAAATATATATGAGAGTAATGAGAAATTAGACTAAATATGTGAGCAACCCTTTTATTATTTAAGTCACTGCTACTGTCAGGAGGTGTAAATTTATACTGTAGGCCTATTTCAAGGAAATCTGGTAACAAGAGGTCTTATCATAGCGTCTTATAACCTATTGAGTTAGATGCCGATGTGCTATTTTACGATACTATTTATAGAAAGTGTACCCACATTTGTGTGCAAAACCATTTAGGAAAAGCCAGCCCGAGAGTACTCGAGCGGGATCGAACCCCGATCTTCTCGTCATCGTCAGCCAGTCTATTGTGAAATTGAGGCCTTAGACCATGCAGCCACCAAAGTGGGTTAAGAAACTACAGTTAATTAACTCCTAAGACCCCTCTAATAAATCATAAGCCCCCCTTACCTTTGTGCAAGTTTATATGAGCCTTTAATAGAGATTTGTTAAAATACTTTTTATTGCTGAACGTTATTTGATTTGGTATGTTTTGTGAATCTCACCGTCTATGTCCTGGAGTGTGAACCCGCTGGTCAAGAATGGGAGTGAACAAATAGGGCAACTGTGGGTATCCATTGTCACCCAACAGTTTGCCTTGTAAATGCCCATTCTCAAACCTTGCCTTGACGTTGCTGTTGTCGAATATACGACTGTCATGGGTGGATCCTGGCCAACGAGAGACCATGTCGTATATTTCCCTGTTGGGACCGACAACAGCTTGGACATTGAGGGACATATATCCCTTGCGATTTCTGAAACATATAAATAGCAGAACACTTTTTTTTAAGAAATTGTATAGTAAAAAAAGTTTTATTAAATCTCTAGAATCCCAAAGTTCCTATCCCTGCCAAAATGATTCAAGAAAAAATTCTGTTTTTATATATGTTTATATCACAAAAGCCTATAAGATTAACTATTCTAAAATAAATAATAGTATTTATTAAGTCAACTCTTACACTTTCTTTATATTAGTCCTATTTAATATTCTAGTATGTTAAGCATAACTTAAAACAATTGCTCCTTTAAAGCGGTTGGCCTAACCTCAAATCACAGTATAAACTTAAATGCAGAATGGTTTAAAATAGGAAGCCATGACACATTTTACTTTATATTGTACCAGAAATTTGTAAAAACAAACATATAAGTAATAGACTTTAGTATTGGTTTGTTTTGTATGTTCACTTTTAATCATCTAAGTGTGCTATTTAAAATAAAACTGATATTTTGAACTATATTTTATTTTAGAGCTAAAATATGTATAAATACATTATCAAGGTGCTTTTCTAGTCTAGCTTAACCTCCATTAGGGTATTTACTCGGCTGACTTTATCTGACCTTTCTGCTGTTCCATTTGCAAATAAATTAGACACTTTATCAATATTAAAACATTAAATTATTTGACTAATATTGTATAAGATTATGTAATATTGTGAAGGATAATTAATTAAACATGTTGGTATTGTGTGTTTATATTTGGACTTAAGGTTTATAGAGGTGTAGTAATGTTGTAAAAATTATATTATTACAAAATATATAATTAAAGTATCAATGGATTTGTTATTTCCTTGTGAGTAAAAATATTGAATTAATTTTTAATGAGTTGATATATTCAATTAAATACAGTATATTTTACGATATTTTCAGGAAAGTATATTAAAAAAAAATTATATCAATAAAGGTTTGGGATAAGGGTTACCTAAATAGTTCTCCATTCGGACCCCCAGGGTTCTGGACAGGAATGTGAGTGCAGTCGATGCAGCCTAAAACCCCAGGAAAATTGGCCTTGTTATAGAACTGCACTCTTACAGCTTCCAGCTCAGCTTCTGTAGTGGGAAACTTCACCACATGTCGCACGTTTTCGGCAATCGAATTGATATTTATTTGACGACACGCGATACCGTTGACTGGTCAACATGGTACAGGTCCCCACTAACAATCTAAAAATAGAAGAACAAAGTTAGGCCTACTATTTTATAAAATGATAGGAATAAGTTCTGGGCCCCATGACTTTTCTTTGATTCTGCGTAAGGTATGTGTACTGTCCATGTTTAATTATTACAATGGGTAGTTTATTTTATCTATTAAAATAAATTTAATTTTTTAACACAAGAAAGGTTAGGTTAAATGGGTTGGATAAGTGTCATAATAATTAATATTTAAACTAATTGTATTTCAAAGACTTCACAATTTACTTCATATATAAGTTTGTCATTATGGCAACTTGTGATCACTTACATCAAGTTGAGTCAAAAATGCTTGAGGTTAAATTTACTATGACGTAAAGCAAACTGTGGTCGTTATAAACAGTTTTTACAACTTTTTAAGACAGTGTAAATTATGTTTGGTGTTTTTTAGTGTAATGTGTCCAAATTTATTTTAGAACAACCGAGAGATACCCATCGCTTAGGTGAGTGGAAATTTTTCTTATTTAAGTAAAAAGTGATTTTTGGATTTTTAAAAAATTGATTCTACGTGGCTTAATGCTTGGAATAATGTACAGCTGATATAAATATTTTTGGTTTTTTAGGAAATAAATGGCGTAAAATAGGATGAATAATACATACTATACCTACCCATGATTTTTTTAAAGGCAAGTTTATTTTGGCCTACAATGAATATTTTTTGTATTTTTAAGAAAACCACCAGTAGTAAAACAATGGTCAGCTTTCTTTCTCTATACATAAATAAATATTAAACTTCACCCAACATCCTAAAATCCCAACAGCTATTGTATCAGTCACAAAACAATCAATTAGCCTAAACTTACTGGCTTCAATAACATAATACAAAAACAATGGAAGGAATATGTTATCAGTAACATTATTATATAAAATAAACTTACTAAATTTATCGTTAATAATACCTTACAAAAACCAATAAAAACTTATTATTGTATTCAATGCAACAATTTAAATTAATGGTTCCCTCTAGAAAAAAACACAGATATGAACCATTTTTTATTGTAAGTTTAGTAATAATAAATATAACCTTTTAGATAATACTGATTACAATTTAGAATTACCTGAAAGCTTCCCGTGGCGTAAAACCGTAGGGCAATCAACAGTTGCTGTAGAGGAAGCAGTGGAAGCCCTCGTTGTGTTTCGGGAATGTCCATTTCCAACATAGGCAAGATATTCTGCCGAACAACTTCCTTCGAAAATCGAAATCTACGACGAAATTGTTCGTCAGAATAAGCCTGAAAAGGATCCTGGAAATCCCTAACATGCCTCCGCTGAATCACAGCAACTTGATTATCCTCCTCTTCAAAATAGTCGTCGATAACATCTAAATACGCGACAAGCCGGTAGTCATGTAGCGCCATATTTTCTTGACAACACAAAACAAAATAACAGATGTTTGACATCTCTATTGCTCATGCGCGCCGCGCTGGGGTAGCCCTGTGTATAAGGGATAGGAGTAAACCTATGTATAAGGGATAGGAGTAAAGCAGAAGGCTGGTCGGGACCAACCTTTGGAATTACTCAAGCACGCGCCCGCGCGCTTGAGAATTACTCAAGAGCGCGCACGCGCGCTCGTCCTAGCAAGCAAATCAACCGTCCTCCGCCTTTACTCCTTCTCCGCCTTTACTCCTACTCGTTCTTGCATACGGGCCATAGTTCTTGAAATTGTTTTTTTTTTATTTAATGAATATAAAGATTTAAAACACATAGATACATACTAAATTAGTTGGGTTTTTTTTCCACAAGTTATAGTTCTTGAAATTGTTGTTTTGTTTATACATTAACACTAATCACTTACACTATAGAGTACAGGACGTGAATATTTTTTTTAGTTTTAATCACTTACACTACAGAACATGAATATTTATACATTAACACTATAGAGTACAGGACGTGAATATTTTTTTAGTTTTAATCACTTACAGTATAGAACATGAATTTTTTATACATTAACACAATAGAGTACATGACGTGAATATTTTTTTGTTTTAAGTTATAGTTCTTGAAATTGTTGTTTTGTTTATACATTAACACTAATCACTTACACTATAGAGTACAACACGAGAATATTTTTTTAGTTTTATTCACTTACACTACAGAACATGAATATTTATACATTAACACTATAGAGTACAGGACGTGAATATATTTATCCATTAGCACAATAGAGTACATGACGTGAATATTTTTTTGTTTTAATCACTTACAGTATAGAACATGAATATTTATAAACTATAGAGAGTACTGAACATGAATTTTTTTAGGTTTAGTTCTAATCACTTACACTGTAGAGAACATGATTTTTTTCACATAGACGCACTGTTCACTATAGAGTTGACGGTCTGATTGAGTAATGGGACCATGGAAGAGTATTGACAGTTCCTGGTACTCTATATCTTTTGTCGTCGATAGAGCATAGAGCGACCCTATTGAATTTTTGTGTGTAAAGTTTGAATCCTACAGCTCTTATTGAACGAGCCTTTCTCATGACTATCGTCTCATCTGTCAAACAATTACGGTAATCCTCTAATGAAAGCGTTCTTAACGCGCTACTCTTCACCCCTTTAGCCTTGAGCGTCTCTCCATCTCCTTGTACCGAGAATGAATAGAGTTTAGGACGTAAATCAATGAACTCAGTGATGATCCGACCTCGAGTCTCGTCTTTTAGTTTACCGAGCATCCCTTTATTAACTACGGGCATCCTGTAAACATTGTCTTGTCCGTAGGTGGAGGTGTCCAGGTAGTCATTAGCTAACAGGGCGAGTCTCTGGTATGCATCCTCAACAGTCATGTAGTAGAGAAGTGAGTCTGTATCAGTGTATTGAAGTTTTAACGTACCTTTAGGGAAGGCAGGGATCATAACCTGGTAATGCAGACCGTACATGACTACCTTCGAGATTTCCAAAATGGCGAATCCCGCATAGATAGGCATATCAAAGTAAATCTCTTGCGGCTCCATCTCGATGATGACTAGATTTTCTGACACTATCGAGCGGTTTTTAAAATTAGGGCTGGCTATGAGGTTACCCGCTCCAAATTTCCCATCCCACTTGGTAGCTATCTTTATCGTACGGTAAGCCCTCTTGTTAGATATGAGGCGGCCGAATACGGCATTGTTCATCAGTTTGAAAAACATGTTTTCAAATTGATTGCTCGCTTTACTCCTCATTTCCGCGTTCAACCTGATATACGGAGCCATCCATGGCGCTTGCTTGAAACTGAGAGCACGGTGAACTCTCGTCAGTTTCAACCCGTTCGCTAAACATAGCTTTAGATGAAGGTAGTGAATGACGTACCCGCTCTTATCAGCTAAAGTTGTTAACAGTTTCTCATGTTTCCCTACGGGTGGAATCACTTTCTCAGGACAGAATGGCAAGTCAGAATGTGCGTCGTGCACATCTCACGGATATTCAAGATCTACCTGCAAGATATAGCCCGTATCCGCATCGTCCTCTACTTTTAGCACGTCCAATCGAGCAATTTCTTCATCTACGAGCCACCTGAACTCTCCATAGGGAAGTGAGGACAGCATACTAAATGAATAGAGTCTATTCACGTCTAGATAGACAATGTAGGACTCCGGCTTGGAAGGATCAAACGCGTCCATATAGCGATTATTCGCTACAGCGTGACGATTAGCCACAAAACATATCCCTCCGCGGATAGCTCCCTCAATGAATTGATGAGTGTCCACATCATCGATTAATTCGAGCCGTACCCGAGAGCCTGGTACACTAGACTGGGAGCTGTAAGGGACCATCCGGGATCTAGCCTATACGTCTTCATGCAGAGATCACGAAAGTTCTCAAAGACGTCGGCCAGTAAAGTTACGTCCGTGTACAGGTAGAGGTTCGAATAGTCCCAAAGATTCTTACATTCGAATACTCGCCAAACCTCACAGGCGTGATCATAGTCTTCCTGAGAGATATGGCTATCCGTGAGCGCGTTTTAAAATTTATCTTTGCTCGGTAACTGAGTCTCGTCCAGCCGCTCGAATGAATCAATATAATCATAGGGGAACACTCCTTTTCGTGTGACTAATTCAAAGCGTTCATCATCGGGATGGCACTTACGCGTGATTTTAAGTTGCTCGCGTTCGAGGTAAGATACGCATTTCTCTAGGGAAGTACATAGAAAACTGAAACTATCTATAATTTTAATTGTAATCCCTCGAAACCCACACCAAATATATTTCATGATTACTTTGAATCTTCCCATTGTCTCTCCAATAACTCTGACTTTTCCTGGATTGACGAGAACGCTCTCCCCCGTGAACGGATAAGTTTCTCTACGTTCAAAAGAGTGATTCGAGAAGGAAAAAATTGTCGTAGCAACGCGCGTTATGGATTACTACGCTCAGGTGACTCGGGTTCTTGTAATTAATATTACACCCTGCGTGACTACTCCCACGATAAAGTCCAGTCAAGTGACAATGATCCATAACCCGAATATCATCATTCTTGTAGGGCTTCTCGCATATATGACAATGAGAGGCTATATTATGAGCGTCTCTTTGAGCAGGAGTTAACGGTTTCATTGGTACAACGGTACTATAGTACTCTAGTACACGCTTCGCCGTATCTACGAGCGCCTCAACAAATTGGTCAGTACAATCTTTTCCCGTGAAGTGACGGTACTCTGAGAGACTATCGTCAAAATTACATTTAACGTACATTCCAACAGAATAAGCTACATGACGCTGAACATTCTCGATATATGAAAATTTTGGGTCGGGATCACTCGTCTCTATAGGCATAAGTAAGCTCTCCAGGTCAGCATATACGATAAATCCTGCCGTTAAGCTTTTCAAAACGCTCGATATATCTCATTTGGAAAGGGAGAGGGATCCCGTCTAGATTCAACACGTCTTGAAAATTAGGGTAAGAGGATATCATAAAAGTGAGTAAGATTATTAAACGAAAGTATAAGCAACTACGTGATGCTCGGCACGAGTCGGAGCACGTAGCGAATGAAACGTTCAAACCTATCACGGAACCTCTAAACAAGATGGTGAAAGCGCTCGCCGAACCCGAACCCGAAGCCCCGCCCGAGAGATCGCAGAGTAACCATCTATTGGATACTTATCTTTATTCGTCTCACACGCATTTTGATAAGACATATGGGGTACCTCATGAAGGCGACTCTACCAAGCTCGGAGATACGCCTATCGTATTCGACGGGAAAGACGGAACAATACTTCTCAACAATAAGACGGTACCGTATACACGAGGACTATAAGAATTACTCTTCAGAAGAGCACCTGCGCATTATACTAAGGATGATCTAAAAGTATACAAGTCTATGCTCGAAGAAACGAACGCGCATCGGTTGAGAAACGACCCTTACGCTCGTATCAAGATGCGGGCGGGATCAAAGTATTCGCTAATCATCAAACCTATGTTTGAAGAGGAGCTCGAGGGTGAAGGTTTATACAAGATGGCGACGGGAAGAGGCGTCGATTATACCTATTGGGACGATCCTAACGAATTGGTTGATCGATTACGACTCTTGCACGCATCTACCGAGGCCGGACATTCCGCTCACCATAACGAGATCGTTTCTATCATCGAGGAATTACGTGAGGCGGGAATCATCGTATAAAGACATTCAACTCTTCGATATTTTATCATAATCATGTCCGGTGTCAAGTGGGAGATTGCGCGCGAACTTCATCGTCCGGCAAGACGACGATTCCCCCGAAGACATGTTAGCGTACGATGCTTGAACGAGCTCCTTCAGGCCGATCTGGTAGAGATGATACCCTACTCTGGTTCGAATAAGGTATTCAAGTACCTTCTCACCGTCATCGACGTGTATTCCAAGAGGGCTTGGGCCGCACCCGTCAAGACTAAGACGGGTAAGAACGTCAGCGTCGCAATGGCTCTCCTCCTCGACAAGGTAGGTTTACCTCGTGTACGTCATCTCCAAACGGATAACGGGTCAGAGTTTTACAACGCAGAATTCAAAACACTCATGAGGAGAAAGAGGATCAATCATTATTCTACATACAGCAACGTCAAGGCTAGCGTCGTTGAACGATTTAATCGTACTCTCAAGAACATGATGTGGAGGAGGTTCACTGCTAAAGGATCGTATCTATGGATCGATATGATCGATTCCTTACTGGACGAATACAACGTACTGTACACTCGACCATAAAGATGAGACCTATAGACGTCAAGGACGATAGACTTTTACATACAGTCTATAAACGTTTCAAGAGCTCAGATTCCACGCCGAACGTATTTAAAGTGGACGATATAGTCCTTATCAGCAAGTATAAGGACGTTTTAGAAAAGGATTATTCCGCAAACTGGTCGACTGAACTGTTTAAAATACGCAAGGTGGTCGAGACTAATCCCAGGACCTTCCTATTTGAAGATATGAAAGGTAACCCTATCACGGGCGGTTTCTACGCTAAGGAACTTAGAAAGACTTCGTATCCCGACGTCTACCTCATGGAGAAGATAGTCAGACGTTCCGGAAATAGAGCGTACGTCAAATGGTTAGGGTTCGACTCGACACACAATTCGTGGATCGATGCGAAGGATATAGAGGGGGGCGAGGATATGTTCCCCCCTCCATCCCGAGCATATAAAGCGACCGGGAGGTAGGGAGACGCATCTCATTCGAAATGTTTAGACGGTTGGGTTATCGTCTGGAGGACATGAGTGAAATTAAGATCTCAGACAGCAGCTTGGAATACTACATCGCGAGAGCCGAGAAGGGTTACAGCGAGTGTTGCGACTCTTCGGTGCACTGGCTCGGATGCCATAATCCGGGAATGTACGAGGCGAGTCAGTCCGTCGAGAACTGTTCAACATCATGTCCCGTCTAAAAGCTGAAGGAAGGGGACGAGCCGCAAATTCTCAGCGAAGACGCTCCCCTGCTCGAGGAAGACGCTTTGTGCATCGAGCTGGATCGGATCGAGCGTGAGGAACTCGACCGTGTCAAAAGCATCTCTGAACTCGAAAAGTATCGGGCCTACAACGTTCGTCGTCTGGAAGGAGACGAGGAGATCAGCGAACCGGAGGACGAGCCAAACATCGTGACGCTGGACTATGTGGGCAAAGTGCGTCTTCCGGTAAAACTTCTTTGGCGCGAGATACAGAAGTCAGTTTAACGCGTCGCAGCGCGGGCTGATCTATCTAGGCGACGGCAAATACGAAGTTTTCAAGTGGTGAAAGAACCGGTCGTACGCGTGTGCTGAAAAGACTATATGTATGTGTATGTTGAAAGACTAAGACTATATGCATGAAAGAATCTTTGAGAGAGAGAATTTTGTACTGAATATATGTATCAATGTAATATTAAGAATATACTAGGTTTAAAAAAAACTGTACTATTTATTTAGGGGTGAATAATACTTGTCATATCCATAATTCCTAATCTTTGCTAGGACTGACCATCAGGGTTTGAGAGAGAGAATATACTTGTCATATCCCGAGCTACCCTTCCCAAACCCTACTACATCACGCCGATGAAAGAGAGAGAGAGAGAAAACACTCAATCCCTGTCCCCGTATCTGCACCATGTTTAAGAAAAAACCAGTTGTGTCCTCGTATGCCGCACCAAAAAAATATATAAGTCTCCCTCTCAGTCAGTCCCCCACATTATGCTAATGTGTCCTCGTATCTGCACCAAAAAAAACCCTCCAGCTGCTACACACCCCCTCACCCCCCCCTACCTCACATCTCTCATGTGTCCCCGTATCTGCTCCATGTTTAAGAAAAAAAACCAGTTGTGTCCTCGTATGCAGCACCAAAAAAATATGTCTCCCCATCTCAGGAACCCTCCCAAACCCTTTCCTCACTCATCTCAGTCATCCCACCACCTCCCCACCCCCCATCTCACATCAACATACCTATCCTGTCATCTCAGGAAACCTCCAACTCATCAATATCATTATGTAAATGAGTGTTGCAGAAACTGCATTTCCCCCTTACTAACCTATTACTATATTTTGCCCTCTCATCTATGTCTTGGTCTTCTGAATTATTTCTTCCCATTGGATTTGCCAGTCTATATCCTGAACACAGTTCTAGATTCTCACATTCACGCTGCATGTCCTGTAAACCATAATCTAAGAGACTTGACTATCCCAAAAATTTCTTTTTATGCCTACTTGGTATGTATTTCATCATTATATAACAACCTTCCAAGCACCAGTAGCATCATCCATTTTTGGACTAAATATCTTCATAAGCAAAATTTTTTGAGATTATAAATTTGTTCTCGTCATTTAAGGTAAGCAACCATGTTTCACACACACAGAAAACAACCGGTAAATTTGTTTTGAATAATCTGAGTTTTACATTCCCTGAAATCAGGAGAGATATCAACAACTTAATGACCGAAAAATAGCAGGAATTTCCTGACTGGTTTCTTTTACTTATTTCAAATCTAACATAGTTTTTAATTGTTGTTAATATTAATATCATTAACTCTATCGAATGATATGTAGTTGGCAGTAATCTCTAAATTAATATCTGTATGATACCGTTTAATGTCAACCTTTTCCTACTCTCTTGCATTACCCTAATACCATTATATAAATATATATTAAAAAGTAATAAGGATAAGGCATATGCTTGTTTCAACATATTACGTGTTTCAAAAGTATCTTATAAGTAACGTCGAGCCCATACCCTTCCACGTGGTTCTATCAAAATATGTTTCACTTATCTTATGATAAATAAAATTCTTGAAACTTGCACATATAATATTGGTGCCTTTTCCTAAGCATTCAAATAAGTGAGTATAAAAAGAAATTAATTTCCCTCATCTAACTACGGATTTTAAACTCAGATTTTAAACGCAGCTCGATATTAATTTTCAATCAAATTAAATAAAGCTCATATGCTGCATCCCCTCATTATTGTTTAATATCTTTGACGTCAAACCAAAGGGGAATCACTGAAAACTCACGAGGAAATAACTTTCTTACAGAAGTAGTGATTGAGTAAGACGTATGGGGCAGTAAATGTCTCTCACTCCTTTGAAAACAATGGATTTAACTCGCTGACAATTTTTATAATTTTAATTAATAACCAAATAGCAGAAAACTTAAGACTCTGCCCTGTCGAGTGCAAGTCTAAAACCTATTTTTTGGTTTGGTGGGGGGGAGGGTGAAAGGCGCGGCATGGCTCCACAATCGACCAAATTATCCTTCTGTGCCAACAAGGAAAAATGGATCACGGAAACAGTAGATGGTGCTAACTACCGGACAGGTCTTGCGGAAAAACCAAACTTTGGAGATAACAGTTTTCCCAAAAACGTGTGAAATTTTTATGGTAATATTGTAAACACTTATTCTAAGATAATGTATCGATGTTTATTGGGTGTAATTTTTTTTCTATCTTTTGTTATGAAGCTGGCAGTTTTCTATTGAAAATTGTCAAAATTATTGATATTTGATCACTGTTAAAATTATAGTGCGGGTGTGTGTATAATAAGTATAATATCAATATTGATTATCAACATGCTTCTAATCATGAATACACCGTTTCCGAAAAGGAATTTGCAAAACAATAAACAGTCTTGAAGATAACCGTTTATTCCTATTGCTCTGCATTTCCACGCTAAATGAAATGGGTCAATTTTCATAACTCTATTCTTTATTTAGAAAAAGCTTGTACTTAGCAAGGCCACTCAACCCTCTCTTTTACATTCAGTACAGTTAAAACCAAAAATGTAATAATATTTGTTACTGGTCACTTGTAACAAATTTGTTATATCTAAATTAAAAAATATATATTTATTATGAATAAAGATGTTATCTACTACATAATGAGATAAAATAAAACAACGATGGCATACAAAGAACACTAGGCCTACTTACCAAGAGTATGGTTCAAAATAATTTAATTTGGTCACTTTTGAAATTCTCATCAATTTAAAAAGTAGAGACCTTTTACAGATTGCAAATATTTATTGTGATCAACTTATATTTATATCTTGCTGAACGAAAGTTCATCAGCTAACACTCATTACATCACCTTAGTATAATGAATGAGCAAGGGAAATACGGGAGAAAATATGTTTACTCATACACAACTATTGAACTATTGTGTTTTGAAACAAATAATCACAAATTCTTTATTAAAATTATATACTTGTAAAAGAATACAATACATTTACAAGTGTGTCTTAAGTGGTTTGGTCGGAAAGCTACCCAGCTAATTCACGCACATGCGCACATCATTCAGTTGCTACCGTCCCTTCGGGAATCTTCGTAAGATAAACACAGTTCTTTTTTAAATCTAATTATAGATATCACAAGTGATGGTAGATCGTGTTAAGGTATTTCTAAAATCATAGACTATATTTAAACATAGATTTGCTTCACTTATTTAATCTATGGCATTAAAAACTCTAAAGTTCATTGCCGCACTCATGAAAGTACTTCACTTATCCGTATCTTGAGCTAGTTCTATCCAATATATTTCATTACATACTATCCTTCTCAAGTCTATCCACATTCTATCCTCCCAAGTAGGTCTAGGTCTTCCAAGTGGTCTTTTCCCATCGGTCTACCATTCAATACCTTGAAGCAGTTAAAGATTATCCCATTCACGCTGCATTACCTGCCCACCGTAACCTGAGAGATTTTACTACACTATTAATGTATGATGATGAGTGCAGGATATGCAGCTCATCATTATGTGGCCTCCTCCACTCCCCAATATATTCATACATTTATGGACCAAATATCTTCCTAAGCACCATGTTTTCGTTCACCCTAAAGTTATATTTGTCATTAAAGTTAATAAATAACTTTTCACACTCTTAGAAAACAACGGCAAAAATGTGGTTTTGTATATTCTGAGTTTTACTTTTCTCGACAGCAGGCAAGAAGCCAACAACTTACTGACTGAGTAAAAACAAGCATTTCTCGACTGTATTATTTTCCTAGTTTCCAAACTAATATGGTTATTGCTAGTTAGAATTGTTTCTAAATATTTGAACTCACTAACCCTATCAAATGATATATTGTTTGCTGTAATATCTAAACTATCAACCTCAATATGTGTTCATTGTGTGGCCAATTACTTAGTATTTTCATACTTAAATATGGACAGTAGTTCTTTTTCATTAATATGAATCAAATGGTCAACACAATCCAACCATAAAATATCTTCTAAACGAAAAAATCAACACATTAAGCGCACGAACTGTGCTTCGTGGATCCCGAGGAATCCGTGGACAATATCCAGGAGATCCATGGATTAATTTCTGTAATGGCTTCTTTGAATTGTAATTAATAAAATAAACGATATCTTGACTAAAAAGATTATGAAACTTCTTTAACTGACTTTCATTACAGTTAATAGTAGTCTTAAGGTCAAAAAATTACCATTACAATTATATCTCTTTATGTAAAAGGGAATAATTTAAAAATTATAAAGATCTCGCAGTTTCTGAAATATTCGTGACTCTGAAAGTGGACCATTTGGCACCTCAGCCCACTCGAGATAGTATTGTGATTGATGCTCTTTGACCTACTTTCCATATCCGTTTGATCTACCGCTATTCCCCCTCCAGACTCCGAACACGAGACGAATTCAGGTTAAATAAATGGTATAGCATTAGGTCCCAACATCGAAACCTGTGCATTGTTGATTTTTCATCAAATTTAAATTAATTAAACTGTGTTTTCTTCAATACGGACAGTAACATAATTACAATTATTTTCAGCTTGTCTGTAAATATTCATATACAGGTATTTTCAAATGTATTGAACCAAATCGCATGTGACTAAGTACATTTAAAGTAAGCAACTGTCCCACCATTTAGTTTCCAAACCTCGACATATTTGTTTCCCAACATGCAGTCCTCAACCGCTCTAGACAGTTTTTTGAACCTACTGAAACTTATCAAGCCCAGAAGAAAGAAATAAAATATTTTGGTTAGGCTCATATTGACAATATTATGTTTTTAAGCAAAAATTCTTATTACAAGCCAGTCAACGAAATACACCAAATAAGTTATGGTTTATTTCAGTCATTTCCGTGGAAACGAACGTACATTATTGGGTCGTTTGTAAGAATAATTATATTGTTGGAGTTTTATAAATCAGATTTTAGATTTATTTTAAATATAAATAATATACGTCATATAATATTATTAAATTACGATTTTAATACCCCCTATCATTAATAATTGCTAGTGGTTAATAAGGTTAGATGAATTAAGAAGTGTCTGTCCTCTTGCTTACATATTAACTACCGAACAAAATGTATTTTAATAAAACAAAGAATGAAGGTGTAATTGTAGTCCTGAATTAGGTGATAGTAAATAGAAATTGCTTACATGTATGTTTTTACTTCTATTTTTTCTTCATAAAAAGTATCATCTCATATGCAGGCGTCACATCTATATATTTAAAGATGAATATATATAACTTCTGGTAGTTAGTGTAGACAAAAATTAAATTCACTCTGATAATAAGTAGTCCAAACTTAATTCCATACTTTCCACCAGTAAAAATTACGAAGAAAATTATGATATACTTGAACTTTAATTTCGCAACAAATTGGAGCGTCTGTTAGTTGTTTATTTATTACTAAAAAAACTATTTTCATGTCACCAAAACAATTTGAATTTATTAAAGGAAATCAATTTAGATGCGTAGGGAAGATTTAATAATAGTATTGAAACTTCAGTGGTGTTGTTCATGGAAAATAAAAAAATAATGGTGAATATTATTTACAAACTATCACTAAAGAATATGATGAACTCAATGACTAATTACTGTATGAAATTGATTCATATCTTTGGCACTCTTTGATGAAATGGGAATGCGCAAAACTAAAAAGCCATCTTTGTTTGATAGCTTTGAAACAAGAGTAGTTGAACTTGTTAATGCAAATATTACGTATGTCATCGATGGAGGATTTCAAAGAAAGTGGGCTAACCACTTGGTGAAAATAAGGGTTTTGTGCCCATCCAGATGGATCCAATCGAACTGGGAGTACATTATCTCATCAGTTGATTGGGCGAGTTGGTTCTGGGGAAGATTATCATTAGAGGAATGAGGTATCCACTGGCACTCATCGCTGCAATGATTGCTATTGTATCTCCTCTCTCAGCTGACGTCATTGCGGCTACATCTCTCTTATCCTGCATGACTCAACAGCTTCGTCTACATTATGGACTCTTGAAATTATATTAAAAAAGTGTTTTAACACTTAAACAAACAAATTGATAGATATATCAGTGTATAAACCCAATGCGTAGTAAGATGATGGTTTTTTTTTTTTTTTGCAATATGAGAACAGTTATTTACAGGAAGATGCTGGTAAAAATAATTGTGTTCATTTTCTCTTAAATTTAATCAAACACTTATATAGTTTTGGCACGTATTATTTTCACTTACAAATTATGAAAATGTTTAATTTAGAATTTAGAATTTCTAATTTTGAAGAGGAATTATGAAATAAACAATTATTTTGATTGAGATTCTCTACTCGCGGATTTATTTGAAAATATTTAATTTTTGAAACCATATCCCAATTTTAACGAAGAGTCTTCCCGTACAAGATGTAGTTCCTTTCTTTTAAAAATATGCTGTTGAGGGGAAATCATCCATTTTCCAATCCACCATTCTAAATATTTCTCATATCTCATAACATTGAATTTTGGAATAGTCCGAAACCTCGAAAAGAGATTTTCTTTCACTGATAAAATAGTAAACGTTGTGAACTATGTACTTAATTTAGGACTGGTTTTCGAAAATTGGTCAAAAGTTATAGAAATGTCTAGGTCATCTGGATATTGAACTTTTATTTTTATATTTTCGTCCAAGGAGATAGGTTTGAATTTAGAATTGTTGCTTAAATTATTAATATTTTCGAACGAGAGTAAATCACTCTAAAATTTGAGGTAGTTTTCGTAAATTAAATTATTGTTACTGGGATTTTTGATAAAGGTCATTTTCTTTTTCTTGAACTTATTTGATTGGTTGGTATAATTTACGTAATTTAGAAAGTGAGGGTTGATTAACTTAAAAATTTTGTTCGAGACCAGATTCCAAAAAGTCCTCAAACTTCAATATAATATCTGGATCTGTTTGTAATTTATGTTTTTTTTCCCCCCTGATTTGAATCACCTGAACCGCCAACTCTTCCAAAAGATTGCCTTTCGCGGCCATTTTCTACACTGCATCACAAAATTTCATCACTTATCTCAGAATCCATCTCGTTTTAATAAAGATCACATAAACATACAGTGATTAAAACCCGTGTACGTTGATTTGGCAAGATAAAGTGCTACCATATAATTTAAACTAAAATGTTATAAATTATTTAGTTAGTTGTTAAGTTAGTACTAATAATGGTGGGTAGAACACACATAGATCCATCACTATTCATATTAAACAAACACTCTAAGAGTTGTAATCCTTATAGTTGTAATGATGACCAGTTATTAACAATTCAGACTTCCAGGAAAGTACTGTTTCAGTTTACCATGCTCAACTTCATTATAAAATATCAATAAAATAAATAGGTACCCATGTGTTAGATTCCTACAGAAATATGTGTTTTAATCATGGGATATCTTGAATAGATGGCAGAGTATCTTGGGTGATTATATACCTTATTGTCTTTTATTCATTTTACTTGTATGTGAGGCTCCCATAATATCGTAGATAATACTATATTACAGTATCACATGTAATATTTGTTTTTATATTCTTTATAAATTTTATCTTCATAAATATCATTCTTTCGTTAAAATAAAGCAATGATTAATATTTGTTGCCAGGAAACATGATGTATTTCAATATGTTATAATAGTGGTTTCCTAGGTACATATTAATGTCGGATTTTATTTTACCTAGTTAAAATATTTATTTTTCATACGTATGATAAATAATTTAAATGAAACTCTCTTGGGAATACCAGGATATTTTCATATTATATGCATCGCATTTAAAGCTCCATGTTGTGTGATCCTTCATGAGCCAGTAGAACAGTTTCCAAAACTATTACAATAGAAACTCCTATCTTCTTTTAAAAATTTAAAAATTGTAAATATAAAACTAGCCATTTTAACACAAAATCAAAATAAATTATTATTCTTTCTCGAAACGTTCTCTTTATTTAAGCTCCGAAAAATTTATATTTAAAAACTTATAATATGATATAGAACGTAAAATTTGTTCCTCAATGTCATTCAAGGTTTATTCGTATGTATTGGTTAATATAATTCATTTAGAACTAAATGTATTATTGTGCAACAACAGCTATGCAGTGATCTAGAATAACTAAAGTTCTAATCATCGTAAAATGAGTATGTGAATTTGCTACTACATATGACCAGTATCATTAATTGAACTTTTAAACGCTTCACTCATTTGTCACAGAGGGGAGGCGAGTTCATTATTTTCTTTCTTCAGAATCACGAATATTTCAGAAAATACAAGATCTGTATAATCTTAAAATTATTTTAATCCATCCTCCCATCGTTGAGGATGGATATTCTCAACTAATTGGTATATCGTGAGGGAACTTTGAATCTTCTGCTAGAACGTGTGGTAATTAAGAGCTGTACATAATTTCTAAAAGGATCTTCTGAAGAAGTTACATTCTTCTCCGCAAACTAAGTCCTTAGTGTTCCACATTTATCATCAGGAACCTCTAGTAGGTAGATTCATTGCATAGGTCTCATAATTACACCTTTAGTAGTCACGATTCTTGCAAGCCTTGTTATTCTATCAGATCTAGGAAACAACTACACAATTTTTCCCAGGGGCAATTCCATCCTTTTGGAACCGTCTGATCCAACTAAGAGTATATCACCAATCTTGAACAAAGTAGTGGACTTGTTTTGTTTACTACATGCCAAAAGACCCAGATACTATTGCTGAAATCTCTTCTTCAATTCATTTCTTAGATTTAGCAGATGACGGTTTCGTCTGTTCAATCTTTTAGCATTTAAAGCATCAAATTCTGGAACTCCCATTTTCTTTATTTCTTGTAGAAAACAAGCCGTGGTGAGAGGACTTAATTCGTAACAATCTTCTGCCAGGTTTGTCAGTGGCCTAGAGTTAATGGCAGCTTCTATACTACAGAGAAGAGTAAGCATTTCTTGGAAAGTTAGGTAAACTTTGCTTAAAACTCGCTTTACAAGTTGTTTTATTAGTCTTATTAACCTTTCCCAGAAGCCTCCCCACCATGGAGCACTAGGGGGTTAAATTTCAAAGTGATACGTTCAACCGAGCTATGTTTAGAAGTCTTTTCCCAATCAAGTGTTTGAAAAGCGTTATTGGCACCAGTGAAGTTGGTGTCATTGTCAGAATAAATAACAGAAGGTCACCCTCTTCGAACTACAAAACGCTGGAAAACTTGAAGGAAAGCTTCGGTGGAGAGAGAAGTAATCAAATCCAGATGTACTGCGCGGTAGACAGCACAAGGTAAAACTACAATCCATGCTTTACACTCATCTCTCAGAAACAGAGGACCCGCCTAGTCAGACCCCATTACTTCAAACACAGATGCTTCTCTTATGCGGTTGAGGGGTAAAGGAGCTTGAACCACCTCCGCATGTTTCCTCTCATGCCTCCGGCATCTGACACGATGACTTATAACTTTTCTCACAGTTCTCCTCCCACCAATAATCCAAAAACGTTGTCTTAGGGGATTAAGAAGAAGTTGCACTGCGATGTGATTTTGTTTTACATGCTCTTCTATGATTAGAAGGGAAAAAATAACACGGTGCGCTGGGAGAATCAGAGGGAATCTGAACAGCTTCAAATATTCTTTAAGGAATAATCTTGTTCTAAATCTGATGACACCGTCTTCCACAATATGATTTAGAGGGGATAGTCATTTATCAGATGGCAAATGGAAACTTTCCTTTTGAATGAACTTATGAATATATTTTCAGCATTCCATAGCTCACTAGCTTCTAGATTATCTGGTAAAATCTTCTCTCGTTCTAGACAATTCTTCCAGAAATGAAAAATCCATGCAATTAGACGAACTATTCTTCGAAAACTGGAAAAATATCTTGCTTAACATGGTGACGATTTGTCGAATATTGTAAGAGAATTCACTGGAGTTTTCTTCATTTCTTCAGATGTCTTTTTCATCATACACAGGTTCTGCTTGAGGCCAACTGTTTGGTGATTCGTGTTACCAGGCAGGTTCCTCCTACCATCGGGAATCCACCAGCTGAGAAACAGAACATCTACGTGATGGCAAATCAGCAGGTTTCATTGAACCTGGAATCTATCTCCAACGACTGGGATCAGTCAAGTTCCTGATCTCATTCACGCGATTTCTTACAAAAACAGACCAATTATCATTCCTACAAATCCAAGCCAGCCAGTAGAAGAATCCAACCATAAAAAACATCAAGAACCATCAAACAAGTAGATTCCAGCACACCTTTTAGTAACCTAGCACCAATTGTAGCTGCTAATAATTCTAATCTAGGGATGGTTATTTCTTTGAGGAGGGCTAGGCGCGATCTGGCTTCACATAACTATACACTTGTGTGATGATCACTGGATTCACATCTAATGAAAACGACTGCCAAATAAGCATGTTGACTGGCGTCACAGAATGATTTCTTATCTTTCAAAAGGGATCTACTATCCCCTAAAATCATCTTCTTTACTAATAAACAGCTGTCACTAACATGAGACTTTTCACAAAATATACATGCTACCGAAATACTACACCCCATAAGAGGAGCTGCTGAAGGTAATGTATCTTCATTGTAACTTTCAGAATCTTTCTTCCTACCTTTTAATTTATCCGGGTTATCAGTGATTGTACCTTGAGGTGGAGTTTTGACAGCAATCTTGATCCTCTCCTCCCTTCTACTTCTCTCTCCAGGAACTTCATCAGATTCTTAATACGTTCTTCAGGCTCCTTTTCCTTTCCTCCACCACTCATCTGCCAAGCACGTAACATATCTGTAGTCAAACATGATTCTATCATAGGGAACAACATCACAGAATATTTCTCTGTAGTTACCTTTATATTGTCCAAAGCAATAAGGAGTTTCGATTTTATCATACAGAGAAGAGACATCAGGAAAGCTGCTAGAATTCATTAGTGATAATAATTATCTAGTGTAAATCTCTACCAATAAAGAATCTTTACCAAAGCGTGATTTAAGTTACTGTATGGCTTTGGGATAGTTTTCTCCAGTGGCCGGGAAACTGTTAACAATATCACGGGCTTTGGAACCGGATAAAGTTGCTTGAATAAAATATTCATATTTATCTGCATCATATAACTCCAAATCCTCGTCAATCATCTGAAACTGGTTGCAAAATCCCAACCAATCTCGTAAATTTCCACTGAAAGAGGATACTCCTTAAATTGTGGTTAGTACTTACAGAGGACTGAGCATCCCTTTCATGTTCCTTTTTCCGAACAGCAACAGCATCGGAGACTGCAGCTGCTAAAACATGGAACTTACGTTTGTAGTCGTCCACTACTTCTACCTCATTGATCAGGACTTCTTCGGTCACCTCTGTCTCTACGAGGTGTTGGAAGATCTCCTGCTACATACTGTGTACGAGGTTAGCTTTTTCATCCAGCAACGAATAATTTACTTGGATCGCGACTATATCCATTTATTCCATCTCCAGCAATGCTTTTAGTGATTTTGTTGCTTTTGTTAAAGTTCTGCGTTATACACCACGTTTCCTATTCAGACTGTTAATATCACTCATTTTTCCCAACTAAGTCCTGTCACGGTCACCAGGTGTTATGTACAAAATTGATATGGAAAAATTAGTATGATTTATTTTTATCAGAATAAAATGACAATATATAACACTAAATCTCAAAACTTCAAATGTAAATACAATCTACCACTTTCAACAGTAAAAATTTTAATCTAGCTTACAAAAGTCTCACACTTCCTCCAACTACCCATACGTCCCCTAGATGTTTAAGAAATCCTTGTCGTTTCTTTTTACCGAGGTCTCGTTCCTTGATCCTTGGTTTGATTTTGTTGCATGTATCATCTTGATTCGATGGCTGCCTTGTGACCCGGTTCCTGGTCCAATTGTCATACGACCCTTGCGTACGCGTCCAACTAGTACGGAAGACGGTAGCGTGGTTAATCCACGAGGCATGTCATGGGTTCCACACTAGTTTGATCCAATCCTGATGGGAGTTGGGACAAGGCGGGCGTCAAAAGATGTCAGTGGAACAATGTGTATTACAGTATATTCAAGACAAAAAGAAATTACATAATGATGGTAACAATGTATTAAAGTTAGTGGTGTGGTACTTACATATGATAACTTGGTGAGGTTGCAGGGTGACAGGACGGAAAGACCACGCTCGAACAATGAGTACCCCTCTAAAAGGCGACGACCAACCGCGCCGTTCCTAGATCGGGTCTTTTATATATCTCTACCTCAATTGAACTTTTGATATTCCACGCCCCAAAGAACATTGAGATAACGAACTCTGTTAGGGCGGAACCAACAACAGAGGCCTAAAAAAATATATAATTGGCCTGAATAAATATCAATGTTTTATTTTCACATGACTACATGATCCTGTGCAAACCGCGTGATGCCGGGGGAGTCATAGTCCAGCCAGAAAAAAATGATAATGACTAAACATGAGACGGTATTCTAAGGAGGTCCTTGGGCTCGCGTCACAATGCACCCTTCTTTTTGAAAAAGTTTCTATCTCGATAGAACTTTTTTCAAAAGTTGCGATTCGTTAGACATGGAAATAAGCAATTGTTAACACTATGATGGAATTACATTGAGCGCACAACACCACTTACATTTTAAGATAACCAAACAGTTTCCACATGTTACAACACCATGAAATAACATTTAATCAACACAAAACTTCTAGGTTAGAATTAAGTGAAATTACAAGGAGTACATTAATATAATTCTTCTAATTGTTACATAAAAGAGAAGCAGATTTTTTTTTTTTTTAATTAATACAACAGTCTTTTGGTCTTGAAACACCAGCTATCAGCTTATTTACGGGTCTTTGTATAAGCAGTAGCATACTCATAGTAAATGTATCTTATCTAATATTTGAACAGGTCATCACTGTCAATATAGTTTGTCTGTTTACATTATACATGAACAAGGTTAGTCAGCCCAAGATTTTATACAAGGGAACAACATATATGATATCCGGTGGGTTGATATCACTCAAGTCCGATGTATTAAATCAGTGGTTCATGATAACAAATTAGAGCACTGCCTTTTAATCTTTACTGGACCGTAATAAAATGCGATTTAACTAATTCATCCGTAACTTTCAGAATTTGTTCAAACAGACTCACAATATTTCATATAATAGTATAAATTCTACAACATTAAATTTCTGAGAACAAGTAATATCCAGAAATCATATATAATTTTACTGTTATCTGGTCTTGTTGGGTAAATGCGCTATATCATTGTTGGCACAACATTTTGATAACAATATAAAAGTTGCGTTTCCTAGCTAAGAAAACAAGAATATCTTTTGGGAGTTAACATTGCATCACAATTCATAATTCTATACACAAGACAATCATCATCACTCACAAACTAACTACCCAGGAGATTGCTCTCAAAGACATGAATTAATTTGGAGAACTAAGTTTACAGACAATTTTATCCAGGAAATTTAAAGCAAAGATCAAAAAATTCATACAATATTGAAAGAAATCTCCTCTCAGGGGAAAGGTCACGTGATGTCACTACCTATTCTATTAGTACTAATATAGATTATAAATTCAGGTGTTCTTTACATAAATTGATCAATTTTTTTTTTCACAATGTACACATGTTGTCTTTTAAAACTCAATAGCACTCATAGTTCCTGGTACAATCCTACGAACAACAATGTCATTCAAGATCTTTAGTTCGTTACTCACTGATGCGGTCCTTTTGATTATATAGAGATTGAAATACCCGGATGGAGACAAGCCTAAAAGTTTTGCACGCGTACCTAGCTCACTGCAACACAGTTCATGGAGAGGCCAACATCATTTATACAGTCACACTCCCAAACCGACATATTGGGCGGTCAAACCGTGGGGACACCGTTCGGGAATCTGGCGACGAAATATTGGTCGTGCGATCTTCTTACAGCATGACCCTTAGTATAGATGGGTCTACAATCATTTGTCCCATTGACGATTCCTCCAGGGTTATGTCCTTCTCTCCTTCTCGCAATCGGGTCACCTCAGCAAGGTTATGGGGTGCGCCATTCCATCAATGACAGGTCAGATTCGGCTCTCCCCAGACTGGTGCAGGCTGGTCGCGTGACTCTCATCCAGGTGCTGGTCTATCTCTATAAATAAAATTGAAACAATACTAACTTCAGTTTCAATTTACCGTCCATGGTTTCAGGAGTGAGTGCACGCCTGAAGAAGGGGGGTGGGGGTGGGGGGGGTTTACAACTTAATATGTATATATAACAATTTTTTTTTATCCTAACATCTCTAGCATTTTATACAGAACACCTGCCTATTACATGACAACATCACGTTTTGCATTGACCCGATGAGCTGCCCACAAGGCCTTGCTCAACAAAACAGCACAGCCGTCCAAACTCAAACATTTGCAGAGACTGACTGGAGCAAGAACAAACTCCTTTCTGGATTGTTGAGACTACAATCGGATCGGGCAGATGTCAGTTTCAACAACAACAACATAATATTTCTTTATTTACAATATATCGTTAACATAACAGTAAGATTGTATTTATTCTAGGTTGCAACCTTAAGTTTATTACACTAATGATCATACGATCTACACCTTTATACGTGGATAGCAATCAACCTCTACATCATATGTTATCATACTCACATTGGTTATTAATAATAAGGATAATAAAACAATTTATCATTTCTGCTTCAGTTTCCACACAAAGCTAGATACATCTTGGTTTACATATACATATATATATATACACTGATGATATTCATTACTTTAATTACGTTACAACTCCTTCATAGTTACATGATTAATTTACTTTTATTTTCTTCAGCTATAAGTTGGGGTTGCTCGTTTAGCGTTCGGCCTTAATCCTTCCACCACATTTATTCTACACAATATCTGAAATTATTCTTACAATGTAACCTTGGTCTGAATATAAGAACCTGCTATTGGCTCAAGATACACATCTCTTAGCCCAATAAGAAACATACAGAAATGTATGAAGCGTTTCGGCATCCATTTAAACAACGGGGTGTGTCTGGTTAGCCTCCCTCTTAATCAATTTAAAGTAAAGAACTGTTTATCAGTAAGGAGAACAACATTATATCCGTGGCTAACTAGACGGCTAGTTGACAATTAATCAGTAATTAAAGTAGGGAACAATACAGAGTTACCTGGGTCACAAGTCATCGTGAGGGGTGTCAAACCTGATCCCTTTCGATCTTGGAGCTCCGGGGTTGATCCTCATTTCCATCATGGAGAGCTCGGGCGGCCTTCTTTATTTCCGTTAGTGATGACACCGCAAAGGATTCCAGGACCTTCTGTGATTAACATTTTCACAAAATTATTTGGACACAAATGATGAAATGTGCAATGAAACCGTAACAATTATTAGGACAGGGCAACCATCAGGTTTATTCATACGTCACATTGACTCTCAGATGGCGTATAGGTCGGGGAAGCGGGGGTGGTTGCTGAAAAGGTCTCCGTGACTGACCCTAGAATTCTCCCAGGGGAAAGTTTGAGGTACATAATCACAAAAATACCAATTATAAAGAGTCCGCCGAAAGTGGCGAGAACGTAGGTAAGGGCCCGCCAGTATGAAACTCCTTTCTGAAGGTCAGCTTGCGATCGGTATTGTTTTAAATTCTCCCTCAACTTACTCAGCGACACTCCTGAAACCGGGGCATCCGCGTAGTTGGCTTGGTTCAAGACCTGAACGAACTCCAAGGAGTCATTGGATTTCCAGAATGATTCAAATTCATGCGAATGAATAGAACTCAAACTCTTGATGGGAGGAACATATATTTCGGCAGGTAACATGTTGATCTCATTTTCCCCGACTATATGAGGAAACAAAGTGAATTCGTCACTATGTACGTAACAGCTAGACATGACCTCAAAAGTACCTGTTCCTTTAGGTAATTCGAGATGGCTTTCCGGAGAGGATCGGTTACTCACGCTATTAAAACATCTCAGCACCAATCGAACGCTGTGGGGCACGCTATATATCCACAGGTCTGAGTTGTGGGCTCTATAAAAGGTGGGGGGGAATGACTTCAGTAAGCAGGTTTCACATAATGAGGCAATCAAGTCTGATCTCCCTGTAAATAGAGCGAAAAGACAGGACTTCCCAACCTGGTTTCTCACGGGCCTGTTTGGGGGACAGATACGGATTAATTTATCAGAACACTCAAGGAATTCCTCTACAGAAAATTCCAGATACGACTGACCGTCTTCCGTGATGGCAAAATAGGGGAAGGGGGAGGGATATAAAGAGCACTGCCATTGGTACCAACCAGCGTAGGTAACTTAAGAACTCTATACAGCTGGAAGTGCCTGCCAGGTGCTTTTAAAGGAATTTCCACGTACAACCTTAGCTTTCCGTTCACCGAGGCAGCATGAACCTCAATGATCGAATAATAGGGATATATTCCATCTAACTTTAATGGGGTTAACAAAGATAAATCGAGAGGTAACCTAGTCTGGATTTCTGAAAGGATATGAAGCAGTCGAGTGGGAGAAATAAAGTGAGATGACAATTTACCCATACTGGTAAGATCCAATGCTTGTGTAAACAAACTAACCTCGTCACGAATGTCACTCAATACTGTCTCTAAAGTTCTCAAAGTAGAACTAATATTAAAAAAAGCATCTACCTTATTATTCAACAAAACCAACTCATTCAGGGTTTGAGTCTTTAGCTGGATTAATTGGTCGCCCATCAGTCTGGTGACGTCAGTTAGCTTTTCTATCATCCGAGAATTTCGCTTAACCACTCTAATTGTATCATTAAGGAAGGTAATTTGGTCATCTACAACATGAATAATTCCCTCATTTTGTCCTTCCAACCTATGCAATTTTCGATTGATTGTCCTTAGATCCTTGCTTTCTAACGTTCCAAAAAGATACTTAAAATGGTTCCGCCTACATTAACTAAACCTCGGGTGGACCTGATAAGAGATTGGAGTGTCCTGCGAAGTCCTTTAACCAACGTCAGGGTCTTCTGAGTTTCCCTAGTCAACACATCCAACTCTCTCCCCATAATGCTGTGGACCCATCTAGCCGGATCATTACTGGGGTCCTTACTCGACATCTCCACGTTAGATAAGTACCCAGCAAATGTGGCGACGGCGTTCTCATAGTACCCTATATCTAGGTCCATTACCAAATGCCAAAAATCACTGGTGAGGAGTACATTACCCTTGCCGACGAAAACGATCCCTTTGTCCAAAGTTGGTTCCTGGGTTGTTGCAGTGAAGAAACAGGAAACGCCGACAATCAAGATCTTGCGCAGCCATGTCTCCATGGTCACGGTTCTGTAACACTAAATAGCGCAGCTAACATGGGGCTCCATGGTTCTGGGCAATAACATTCACATCCTCAGCCTATTCCATAACTCAAGCTTCTTTCTGTATTAGACAGGGGGTTTCTGTCTCATCTCTCTATCAGACAAAACCCAAGGAATGTTCTGGACTGGTCCTCGGCTTCTCAAAGCATACCGGGGAGGGGGGGTTGGCGGCTCTGGATTCATAGAAGGGGTTCCTTGGTCTTCTACTTGTCGCACTTGGGGGGGTGGTGGTCGGGGTTCTGATTGAAAGTCGGGGTACCAATGGTCAGGGACTGAGTCAGCAATATTAGAAGGGGTTCTGCCCTGTGCCTGAGGATCTCTCGTGCCTGCAGGGTCGGCATCATACTGCCCTGTCCGAGCTACGTCATGACCTCGCTGGACTTTTAGTCTATTCGCATGAACAATCTGTGTCCTTTTTCCATAGATCTCCCTAATATTGAATGTAACGGGACCAAGTTGCTCAACTACTCTATATGGTCCAGTCCACTTGGCGACAAACTTCTTATTTAACCCTCTCGGGACAACATGGTTGCGGAGGTAAACTTTATCTCCTAATTGTATCCTGACTTCCCGAGACCTTTTATTGAATTGCACTTCTCTTTGGTCAGCGGACTTGGCTAACTGTTCCTGTGCTTTCTTGAAAGCGGCCTGTAGTCTGAGTCTCACCTCAGTTCCATAACTCTCACCTAATGAGTAATCAATTTTCAGAGGGGCCACAATATCATCAAAGGGTAACTCAATGTCTCGACCATGTACAAGGAAAAAGGGACTCTCTCCTGTAGCACTGTGTGGAGTACTCCTATAGGCGAGCCACGCAAAGGGGACAAAATCATCCCAGTCTTTCTGGTCAGCAGCAACAAAATGTGACATCATGCCTATAAAAGTTTGATGACTTCTCTCCACTAATCCATTGCACGCTGGGTGATAAGGGGTGGTCTGTAATTTACGTATCCCTAAAAGTGAACAAACTTCTTTCATTAATTTGGACGTGAAATTGCTCCCCTGATCTGTGAGTAATTGTCGGGGAACTCCGTGCCTAGCAACGATTTCAGTCACAAAAGCCCTAGCTATAGTTTCAGCCTTTTGATCAGGTAAACAAATTGCTTCGGGATACTTGCTGAAGGCATCCTGAAAGGTAAGTATGTACCGGTTTCCTTTTGTTGTGGGGGTTAAGGGGCCTACCACATCCATGCTGACCCGCTGAAAGGGGACGTTAACGCCTTGAAATCTTTGTAAGGGGGCCGGTTTCAAATTAGGTGGATTTTTTCTTAGATTACAAGATTCACACACCTGACAGAACCGTTTTATGTCCCTGTACATGCAATCCCAATGGAACATAGATCGAACAAGATCATAGGTCCTTGCAACGCCCTGATGGCCTGAAAAGGGGAGATCGTGATATGTACTCATAACCTTAAAAGTCATGGAGGCAGGGACTACAAGGCAGTCTCTTCGCTCATTTGGTTTCCTTTGTTTGTAAAGAAGACCTTCCTGATCTAAGTAAAAGTCACCTCCGTTATTTCCCTGTTCAGCTACACGTATGACATTTGTTAGTTTAGGGTCCTTGCGCTGTTCTTCCCGTATGTGTGCTCGATCCCAGACAGGTTCATAGCCAGGGGTCAAGGAGTGAACAGGTATTCTGGAAAGCGCATCGGCTTGACCTATAGATCGACCAGGAGAGTGCTCAATCTCAAAGTCGTGTTCCGAAAGCAACAAAGCCCACCGAGCGAGGCGTGAACTAGGGTCCCTCAGAGATAAGAGCCACCTTAAAGGCCGGTGGTCGGTCACAATCTTGAACTTTCGACCATACAGATAACATCTCAGTTTCTTGATAGCAAACACATCGGCCAAACACTCCCGTTCAGTAGGGGAGTAATTTATCTCCGCTTTGTTCAACTGGCGCGAAAAAAAATATATAGGGTGTTCCTTGCATTGAACTTTCTGTGACAACACGCCACCTATGGCGGTCCTTGAACTGTCACACGTGACAATAAAGGGTTCATTAAAGTCAGGGTATCTCAGAACCGGTTTTGAACAAAGACTCTGTCTCAAGGTTTCAAAAGAGTTTTCTTCCTCGTCCTTCCAAACAAATTTTGCCTCGTTCTTCGTTAAGGAAGTAAGTGGCTTAGCCAGCTTAGAATAATTTGGGATGAAGCGCCGGTAAAATCCTACTAGTCCTAGGAACTGACGTATTTCCTTTGCAGTTCTGGGACGGGGGTACTTCTTTATTGCTTCAACCTTGGAATCGTCAGGTTCGATCCCCGCTGGTGTGACAACATATCCTAAATATCTCACCTTTTGTAACAGAAATCTACACTTATCGGGCCTAATAGTCAGTTTGGCTTCCCTTAGCCTTTCTAATACCCGTTCTAAACGCTGAAGGTGCTCACTCTTGGTTTGTGAAAATATTATTACGTCATCTAAATAACAGAAACAAATTTTTCCTATCAAGCCAGTCAAAGTACTAGTCATGAGCCTGCAAAATGTACTAGGTGCGTTGACGAGCCCAAACGCTAATCTTCGAAACTGATAATGATGGTCTGGTGTTGAGAAGGCTGTTTTTTCCCTATCCTTAAGGGCAACGGGTACATTCCAATATCCACTAGCTATATCAATAATACTAAAATATTGGGACCCACCTAACATATCGAAGGTTTCATGAATATTAGGCAAGGGAAAAATGTCTCTTTTGGTTACGGAATTCAAGGCCCTATAGTCAACACAAGGCCTATACTTAATAGCACCGTCGGTCTTTCTTTGCGCCACCAAAATTAAAGGAGCCGACCACGGGGAATTTGAAGGTTCAATCACGTCCTCAGATAACATTATATTGATTTGTTCCTGGAGTACGGGTCTTTGACTGTGAGGAACGCGATAAGGGGGTCTGTAAATAGGGCGCGCATCACCCGTGTCAATATAGTGCTCCACCTTATCAGTGAAACCTAATCTTCGACCCTTGGTTAAGAAAACATCATGATATGAATCTATGAGTCGTACTAACTGAGCGCGTTCCTCTGGGCCTAGGTGATCAAGGGATAATAAACTTGCTAGTTCTGATCTCTCACAAGCATTTTCTACAAAATCGAAATAAGTCATCTCCTCTTTTACATCTATAGGGCTAGTTATCATGTCCTCCTCTACTCCTCTAGATGATTCCTTTGTGCTTGGTTCCCTCGAACCAGCGTTAACCTGCCTTACCAATCCACTCTGGGTCTCCTTAATAGGGGGTTGTCTAGTGCTAGCCCAACCAATTTATCTTCATCTTCAGCGGGGAGGGGCGACTCTCGGAACTTATATACAGACTCTATTTTTCCCAGGGCAATCCCTCGGGACAACTTAATTTGTTCATTGCTCCTATTAACAATCTGCAGGGGCACACACTTATCTCGAGTTAAATCAAATACAGCACTGCTAATCTCAACATCTGGGAATGGTAGGTCGACCGGTTCTAGCAGGCCTTGGCCAGTACTGAGCTCCGCGTCACCTAGTCTTACAAAACCAAAACTAATCGTTTGGGGCTGAATAGTCATAGCCTTCCTGGTGCAAAGAAGAATATCGTTTAATTGGGCTGGTGTATCCCGGGTGCGTACACCCTTGTCTCGAGCAGCTTTAATCTGGGGCGCAGGAGAAGGACAAAATTCGTCTGCAGTACGAACATTGCTATCTCTTTGTCGCAGTTTTCCAGTTGACTCACTGCGTCTCATTTGTTGGGCAGAAAGGGGGTGATCAGTCCCATTTACACCCAACAGGGGCTCATGTGCCAACGGATTTCTCTGAGAGGGGTCGCCATTTCGAGCTCGGGAGCTGGCATCTCCCAATCTATACTTTTCTCCTATTACTATTCCCAACGCCGGTCCTCTAGACCTCTCTGCATAGGGGGCCACAATATCTCCTACTCTAATAAGTTTCTGACTCACACACACATCAACACCATATTTGACCATAAAATCGCTCCCTATTAGCACCTCTGTGTCAAAAGCAGCATTATCACCACACACGGCACAATAAAAGGGGTAGTGATAGTTCAAAATATTGAAAGTTATCCATGCCATTCCCTCAATCATCAGCTCATCTCCAGTAACTGTAAATAATCTAAAGTTATTTGGAGCTGGTTCTAATCTAGTTTTTACCCCATGTACAAAACTCCTCTTAACAAGCGTCACGGTTGAGCCTGAATCAATAAACATCCTACAAGGCTTGTTCCCAACAGAACATTTTATGTTTATGCTAGGACCCAACTGCAAACTATGGACTAACGGCTTTCTTGCGAAAAACTTGCCTCCCTTGCCTGGGGAACGAAAGGGGGGCGGGGCGCGTTTAAAGGCGGGTGCCTAAATTGTCATGCGTGGCATTCCGTGCTTCTGTGACCTACTCGGTTACAGTTGTAGCAGACTGGGACCTTGCACTGTGTTTGCACGTGACCGGTCTTGTTGCATCTAAAACACGTTCTCAGGGGTGGGTGGTTCCTACGGTTTCGCACTGGTTGCCTACATTCACGTGCAAAATGGCCTGTTTTGTTACAAGTATAACACTTATCGTTCATCCTTATCTTATCTCGTTTCAACTGGAGCGAGGCAGGCTGCTGGGGTTCGTGGCCCAAAGCCATGGTTTGGGAGGTCTTCCCAACCATGAGCTCATTTCTTTCTTCCACCTCTGCCATATTAATAGCTTCCTCAAAATTGGTGGGGGCCTTAGATAACACAAATCTTTGTAGTGAAGTTCTCATCCCCTTTAGGAACTGAGCAAGTAAACTCTCCTCTAGTACCTTAGTCCTGACTCTATTTTCCTCGGGGTTCTCGGGGTCCAGTTCAACGGTACCTCTGCCCACAAGTCTCAGTCGGGTTGCGTAATCTCTAATGGTCTCGCCGTGCTTCTGGGTACAATTGGACAGTCGGTAAACAGCATGAATCTTTGGCTCGATCCGCCTAAAAGCATCCCTGAGAGCGGTTCGGAACTCTTCCCATTCTTGGATGGCTTTTATTCTTTCGTTGGTATGCACATAGTTTAAAGCTTCTCCCTTTAATCTAAATTTGGCGACCCTTATCTTATCTTCATTCGACCATTTACCTAGCTGACCCACCTGTTCGATCGACTCAAGGTAAGTACTGATATTCTGCCCTACCTCATCACCAAAAGGTTCAATGTAAATCATCCACTGAGCAAATTCGGGGCTAGGTGCTAAAATGGAGGGAACCACTACCGGGTCGGCCATGACCAGTTCGGGGGACGTGGCCCTATTGACTCGTGGCATTTAGCTTCTTATCAGCCTCCCCCTTAATCCCTAAATTGTTACTTTAATAGGCCTGAGGGTAGCTTATGACGGGGCCCGAGTATGGAATGATTGCTTAGTCTCGTCCTGTTTGGAAGTCAGTAAAGTCTTATTCCCCGTTTCCTGTTAATTAAACTATAAATTTCAAGTTGCGGGTCCTCATTGTGAATTCCTAGCCACCACAAGTTCCTGTTCCTAGATGTATTGTTGACCCACCATCCCTGTATTGGCACTCCAAACTTTATGTCTCCAAGTCCCACAAGATCCATCCCACCTGCCGAGTCCAAATCCCACAAAGTTCCATCACATCCCACAGGATCCCATCAGCTGCCACCATTTGTCATACGACCCTTGCGTACGCGTCCAACTAGTACGGAAGACGGTAGCGTGGTTAATCCACGAGGCATGTCATGGGTTCCACACTAGTTGGATCCAATCCTGATGAGAGTTGGGACAAGGCGGGCGTCAAAAGATGTCAGTGGAACAATGTGTATTACAGTATATTCAAGACAAAAAGAAATTACATAATGATGGTAACAATGTATTAAAGTTAGTGGTGTGGTACTTACATATGATAACTTGGTGAGGTTGCAGGGTGACAGGACGGAAAGACCACGCTCGAACAATGAGTACCCCTCTAAAAGGCGACGACCAACCGCGCCGTTCCTAGATCGGGTCTTTTATATATCTCTACCTCAATTGAACTTTTGATATTCCACGCCCCAAAGAACATTGAGATAACGAACTCTGTTAGGGCGGAACCAACAACAGAGGCCTAAAAAAATATATAATTGGCCTGAATAAATATCAATGTTTTATTTTCACATGACTACATGATCCTGTGCAAACCGCGTGATGTCGGGGGAGTCATAGTCCAGCCAGAAAAAAATGATAATGACTAAACATGAGACGGTATTCTAAGGAGGTCCTTGGGCTCGCGTCACACAATGATGCAAGGGGATACTAAACAGGACATCCTGAACATCAAAATATTTAGGGCATTCTTCATTGCTGGGGTGTTGATGATAGACATTCCTTTCGATGGCAATAGCTTTGATGTGCAGTTCCCCTTTTAGAACACTTTTTTATCCTGGCTTATCTTCGCAGCTGACAAGACATCTACTACAAGTGTTGTCCTTGTGGGTCCATTTGATAACACACCAGAGCAACTTGACAATAACATTTCATCGTTTACACACAAAGTGCATGATAACTTCTGTATTTCAGAAACCCTTGTTTTTACATGAAATGATGCATTCGAATCCTTAAGCTGCATGACTTCATAGTCACCTTCCCAGTCAAAATTGTTCATATGACTGTGAGAATGACTCATTATTGGAACATGTGATTGACTTGTGTAGGTATTACTAGGGCTTTCACACAATTGGGAATAACATTTCTTGTAAACACCTAAATATTAGAAAGGGTAAATATAAGAGCCATTCGTCAAAGTGTATTTCCCTGACCGTATTACGACTTGCTCTGGTACTTCCTCCACTGCTGTCATTGCTTCTCCCCAGTCGTTGCCAAGTCCTGTACTTTCACCTCGACCACTTTCCTCTTTTTCGCCAACTGGTCATGGATTCAACTAAGCTCATCACTGTGATAGTCTAATCTTGAGATAACATCATCTCTCAGTGACTTCATGCTGGTATCCATTTTTTCCATGATCTATTTTAGCAATGTCCTCTAACTCTTCCTTTAGTGATTTCATGTCCTTTTTAGCACTGATCCTTAGTTCTTCCTTTAGTAATTTCATGTCCCCCCTCATTTCTTGCAATAGGTCAAACATAGTAAATTACTTCACTGTCCCTGGCTTATCTTCTTCCTTTCTTACAGCTGAAATATTTGTATTGTTATCTAGAGAATCTACCGCCAATAGCGTGCCATTCTCAATCTGGTGAACTATCTGTTGTGCATCTGCCACAACAATTGATTCCAATAATGTAACAGAACTATCATCCCATTCCTTTGTTCGGGGCGTGGCTTCAGTCATAACATCCTCTTCCGACTCCTCTGCCTCTACACTGACCGATTGTTGTTGGGCCTCCAGTTTTATTTTTTCTAGTTGATTATGTGCCTTGCTATGTGTAAAATACTGCCCTTCTGGCATAACCTTCAATACGGAGTAAAAATGACCTAAAACTAATTCATGTAATCTGGCCTTGTCATTTAAACGCTCTAGTGTAAGTTGGCCGCAAAATAACTCAACTGCTCCCTCAAGTCATAAATACAACCTAGTGTAATCAGGCCTTGAAATATATTATTTACTGTCCTCTCAAATCACGAATATGCCCTAGTGTAATCAGGCCTCAACCTATACAGTCCTTAGAAAACTTTTGGTATAAATCGATCCCCACGTAAAGGTGACACTGTAATAAAGAGAAAAGAAAAATATGTGTTAATTATAAGTGAATTATAGTTTACTTTGTCTAATATTAGTGTCTTCTTAATCTTGTTCACTTAAAATAGTTAATGTCAAGATTTATAAAGATTGTGATATATGTTGGGCGCCACTCCTAATATCTAGGAGAAAATAATATTAATAATAAAAAAACATTTACCTCGGCTAAAATAGACAGTGGCACGACGACTTTCAATACTCGAGACCACTGGGGAATACTTAAGATAAAACATGAACACTAAAAAAATGTATTGTTGGAACCAAATGTAGTAATTTAGACTACAATAAAAATAAATCTATAAAATAACAATTGATGGAACTTTTGTGATTTATTGTTGTTTCCTTATTTACCACATCCCAATCCTACCTGGAATTCCGTATCGTTATAATTTTATTTTTTATATAAAAAAAATAGAAACAGAATTGTTGAAACAAAAAATAAAAGAAAAAGAAAAATCTTTAAAAATTAATAATTGGATATATAATAAAATGTTAATTAAATTTTCTGAATTTGATCGTCTGAAAGTTCTTACATGAATTCTGTTCTTGGTTGTGATAAAAGAAAAGAAAATATGAATTTAAAGTTGAAGAGTTGGCTTGACCTCACCCATGAATGAGTCTATGTTGAAACAACACCAACTTCAGAAATTTATTTCCTTTAGTAATGCTGATTCTTCCACAAATTAAACAAAAATAGTCTAGTTCTTGCACACACCCTTAACTTTCTGTTTGCTGCTCACAATTTAATTTTTAACCATTAATTCACTTTAAAAATAAATTAAATAAAGAGCTCTACAGTTCGGCTCCATTTTAGACTAACACACGAGGAAGAAGACCAGTCTCCTTCAAAAAGTCTTCTAAAGTCAAATTTAAAAATGTTCTAATCTTTAGATCCAAGTCCAAAGAGAAAAATTATGTTAAACCAAAAGATAAAATGTTGGATATGAACTAGGGATAAAAATCAAATACAATGCAGGTTTAATATAAATATTGAAATATATACCAATGAATGTGAAAAATGTTTTTTTATAAACGAATTAAATGTTTATTTCTATCTGTCAAAATTGAAAAGCGCGCTAGCATTGAGTTATTTACATTGTGCGTTGTTGTTAATTTACAATCACGAGACTCGCTACTCACGTGATTAACATATCTGCGCATGCGTTGAAATCAAACATGGCTGACGTTCATTATAAATAAAACAAGAGTCAAACAAACTTCTTAGAAGGATAATTAATATGTTTAATAAAAGGTAAGTGTTCTTCCTTGAATCAAAATTTATTATTTAAATTATTTAGAACAATGTTATACGTTGTTCCTTCTGTTCTTTTATTTTATTGAATGGATGTAAATAGTATTAATTGTCAGGCTGGCAATACAGCTAAGTGGCGGCCGAACTTTGAAGTGCTTAATTTCAAACGAAAATAAATTGGAAACTTTTCACAAAAAGTAGAAAATATAGGGAAATATATGATAGGTTGGCAAATAACGTTACAGTGTGTCCATCTTAAATGATTTTAGCGAAGTTAATCTCATTTACTTTATTTTTAGGATGAGTTGTGCACGTGGGAAGATAAGCCCCCCTAACTCCCCTTTATTTAGATTTTATTATAAAACACTATATATATTTAAAATATTTCCAAACTAGACAGTTTAGCTAAAAATAACATCTCCATAATTTTCAAATGTGGTGTGCCATGGGGGTGGAAGGCCCCCTTATTAAAGTGAAATAATCTCTCTCACAAACACATTTCAGAATGACAGTTCACCTATTTTATTAATACCGGTGAACAATACTTCTCTCTCTTCGATAGAGTGTGAAATACAGATATATACATATGGAGAAAGGGGCACAAGCCCTCTTCTAAAAATTATATCATTCAAGAATTTTAGGGGATAGTCCCACAGTAATAATAGCGCAAACTGACTATTTCTATGGTTTCTATTTGGGCATGTTAGAGCAATATCTCTTTTTTTACCCCACCCTCTGGGCCCAACCCTTGGTCACAGATCTACAGCTCTGGGAAGAAAGCGGAAGTGGTATTCGGTAAAATAAATAAAGTCACTAAATCTACACCCTCAACTTTCCACACACAAATAAGATTCCCCGCCGCTGTTTATAATATTTCATTAGTGTACATAAACAAAACTAATAATACATTTTGTTACATTAAACATTCAATAATGATGTAGCAATATTAATTACTATGCAACTATTACACTATAGTTCGTTTTAATTAGGGAATATTTATCTTATAATGACAGCTAATATTGCCTTAACATTATTTTGGGGGGACGCTTAGATTTTGAATTGCTGCCAAAACTTTCCATATTTAAGTAGTAATTACTTAATGTTGTGACATTTTTATGGATTATAACTTAATATTCGGACATTTTAAGCTTTTATGACAAATAAATATTCCTTATATAATTTATTTAGTTCTAAATGCATACGTATTAACGTGTAAATTTCAGTTTTCTCCATTATAAAAGATTTGTAATCTCTGATGTAATACCCCCACAATGGCATAGTGCAGGTACTCATTATATATATATCGATGTCATTCTACACCAGAACTACTCAGAGTGCTCTTCTCTATTTATTCAATTGTTTATTGCAATTATAGCCGTCGCATCGCAATATAAATCTTTGTGGTGTCTTCTCGGAGAACCATAAAAGATGTCATTTTGTGATTGTGAGCAAGAAATTCAGTTAAATTAATTATTAAAACCAAAATGAGCAACGGGTGTTTCGGTGGCTGTTGTGGAGGGCTGGCCGGCGTATCCGTGGAGCGTTTCGCAGTATCCGGGCGCATCTGGTTCGCCGAAATTTACGCCACGTTAAGTCATGAACTTGTATCAATAAGGTATTTAGATTTTCTACGTCAAATTATTGCTACACATATATTACTCGCTGTACTTACATTAACATCAAGTTCTTACAAATACAATGTTATCTGTACATAGTATAATCAAAAATAATGTATACAGACACAAATCTTTCCATTTATTTATTTATTGTACCATCAAGTTTTATTTAATTTATTTGAAGAAAATGCAAAGGTTATTGCCTAGGAAGCTTTACCCGTTTAAAGCGTTTTGACAGTTTAATAAGTAAAGAAATAATTTATCATCTGAAATAAATTATTTAAAATGAAATAGACGTAGAAACAATTAAATGTGGCAGTACTCGAAAGTAATTAAGTAATTTGTTTTTAAGACAGGATGTGCTGTGAAACATGTCAAAAGTTAAGTATATATAATTATGACATATATGAATGTACAAAACTATATGATAGAAAGTGTATAATATCGTGGTAACATCGAATGCATAAAACTACACAAACTATGTTGTCTGTATTTACATTTCCATCAGTTGTTTCTAAACACACAATTTTATCTGTATTTACCTTACCATCAGTTGTTACTACACACACACACACCACACACACACACACAATGTTGTATGCATTTACATTACCATCAGTTGTTACTACACACACACACAATGTTGTATGTATTTACATTACCATCAGTTGTACCACATACCACATACATATATACTACTAGATGGCAAAATAAAGTTGAAGCCTAAAAGTAATTCTAGTATATTATGGTGAGGTGAAGTTAGCTTTGCAGTTACAGAATTATTAGGACTTTGACAGTGAAACCAACCCACTGGCAAACGGGATTCTGTGAAAGCTGAACAATGAAACCATCAGAGCTCTCCATGTGGTTCATACGGCATGTTTTTCAAGTAATGCATCCAGTCACAGTAAGCTTACAGGGTAAGGTGTTGGACTATGGTGGTGTACAAGCTATAATAAAAAAAAATGTCAAAACTCTGATCAGTAGCTGGCGAAAGGTTGAGGAATGGTCTAATGTGATGTGAGAGACAGAAAAGTTCTTAAACAATCATTACGTTTCTGATTCAGCTCCAAAAAGAGTTATAAGAAGAAAACCTATTGTAACGTTGCTTGAGATCAACGTTACAAGCAAGAAGCAAATATGAGTTAAATAACACCAAGTCTACAACCACGAAGAGTGGACATAACAAGACTCACCAAAACTGCCCCGTTTCTCGGTCTCCGTGTGTGAAGTCTCATCAACAAACATCCCGGCCCGTGTACATTGTTCTCGCCCCGAGTGAAAAGGCGTAACTGATAGACTGTGGAGGTGTGGCGTGGTGAGCGTGGCATTTCTCACGTTGCCCCATGGGAAGTGGTCTGACAGTGATCACGTGATGTTCCCGACGTCTCTCCAATGACCTATTTGTTCTTTACCACCAATCCCGCTGTTTCATGTGAATGTTCTACTATGTTCTTTTGCTTCCCCTATGTTCCCCTCCTCTCAGAGAAAAATTGCTTATAATCTGATGTCGTTTGCCTTAAGCGGCACTTCTTGGTTTGCCCGTGTCTTGGACACACATCACGGGATGGGATTATTCCCAAAGGTATAAATTCAAATTTCGGCCGTACTACTCAAAATTTACTGTTTGGAAAATATTTAAAGAATATTTTAAATAGACTATAGGTTAGGTCTAAATTCTCTTTTTGGCCAGTACATTCTAAATTTCCTTTCGACTTTCATCTGTCATTTTCTGTAATATTGTAAGAATGGCTAAGTACGTAGATTAATATGACGTAATGCTATATATAATTTGTCAAATATATTGCTAGGGTTTTGCCCTTCCGGCTTGTTGTCCCGTGATTGAAACTATGAGGGACCTTTTATATATTTTTTTAACTTACCTTTACAAGGCGAATGCCTGGATAAATTTGGGCTAAGAATAATATAAGTATATTACTTTCTTTTTGGGTTGGCATTTAAGTAATACGCTAATGTTTTGTAACTATGGAGAGCGCACTGCGGGTTGCCGCTGAGGCCTGTTAAGGGGCCGTAAGCTACGTAGTGAATGTAATCGTTAGGATAAGGTTGCTATGGCTACAGCGCCTCAGTATTGTTATGGGCATAACCTTCTTTTATTTTATGTAATTCTCTTGTAACTATCTGTTGTTACTTATATATATATAGTCACATATATACATATATAATTATTGTTAATCTATTCTCAAATAAATAATTATTTATTAGACTCGCAATCTTTAATTTACATCGACAAGTTCAAAGTAATTTTGGCTGATCAAACAAAGACTCTCGTACCGTTCCTTTTGAGTCTTTAGGTATAGTAGTGGATGGTGATTGAGAAGGGTTCATGGCGGCAGATGATTGAATAGGTCCAAGTATAGGCCTATCAACAAATATGCGGTCCTAACGCTCTTCTGCAATTAACTCATTTTCTTGTTGTTTTCATGCCCTCTTTACCTTATTGTACGTGTTCACCTGCCCTTGTCCAGTTGAGGAGAAGGGGGTGTAACACTATTATTGAGATAAAAAAAATGAAAGAATTGTATTTAAGTTGCTTGAAGATAGACTTTCTGACCATAGCATAGACATGGTAAAAGAAATTAGTTAATTACAACATAAAAGAGTTTTAGAAAAAACAACAAATTATGTTTCCCCTGAAAATATAGAAACCCTTTGTGAGTTTTACATTAGAACTACAGTATTGTAATTGAAGAGTTAAACTCATTCAGTGAAATGTATTTTGCCAATCACTCAAGCATATCAATTGATGATTTGTTCCTCGTAAAAGTGAAAGAGCTAAAGACACAGCTCAGATAAAGGATCATGTTGAAAGGAAAACAAGCATGGACGTTGTTGATGAGTCTGAAAGTGGAACATAAAATGAACCTGAATAGATTAAGGGTTTTTGTGTGACAAAGATTTTTTTAAAACCTTATGGGTGCTTGATTAATTTTTCAGGCTTCAAGAGTTTGAAAGTTGTCCATACAACCTTGCTATCTTTAGCCGTAACCAGTTGTTCAGCTGAAAGAGCTATGGGCCGAGTTAAAATAATAAAAAAAACAGGCTCAGGTCTGAGATGGGAGATGCATGTGCCTCGAACCTTATGGTTCTAGCTTCAGAGAAAGTCTTGTTAGAGTTAATTCTTAAAGAAGAAATAATTGATACCTTTTCATTATCGTCATCGCAAAGAGAGAAGTTACTGTGCCAAATATAAGCCAAAGCAACTAGGACTTCTTAGAAGCCATTATTGGTTTCACTTTTTCATCCTTACAAGACACTGTATACACCATTTTTCCAATATGGCAGCCGTAAATAGGATGGATCAGGAGTGTTTGAATTTTTTTTCGTGCAGATCATGACTAAAAAAATTATCTTTTATACAATTTTATTCTGGGACAAAATTAAAAACTACCAACCTAGTTAGAATAAGGAGACTAGATGATAGGGTGTGGACACTGGTTGATAGGATATTGATACTGGTTGTTGTGGAGACTGGTTGATACGGGCTAAAATGGAGAATTGTTGATGGGTTTTTGATACGGATTGATTAATAGACTGGTTGATAGGGAAGGGATGCTGTTAACTAAGGTGTTTGGTCTGGTAGATAAGAAATGAGTAAAGATGAGGGACTGTTGATTAATACTTTAGTCTTCCTATTTACATGGAAACTTTAGTTTGTTTTGAGATATGAACTAAATAATCAATTATAATATTAGACCGTTATTTCTATAGCAACGAATTTCTTTTTGGAAAACACACGTAGTTTAATGTTTGGAAATATACCCTTTGTAAACCTGAATTTAGCGTTTTCAAATGTCATATATTTTCAGAAGGGAATAATAAATCTTGTTGCAGTTTAATTATTTGTTATGATCATGGGAGTATGTAGACTCACCCAAAATCCAATGAGTGTAACATTTATTGTTGGTTTATTTAAAACACGTGTAACATTTATGTATAGTTAGAATATAAAAAATTGAATATCGTTTATTGCCCTTAATAAGAAATCATTATAGTTAGACAAGTTTGACTGGTTTGGTTATACAAATCTTTTCAATAGAGCTAAGTATAGAAGTATTTAGCTACAATTTTTATTACAATAAGTTCTCCAAAAACCACCAATCAAATAGCTATGTTCATATTCTTCTAAATATCAGCAAAACTATTAAACATTTTGCTAGCCAACTTTAAGCATTTTTATAGAACCATCAGTTATAAAAGCAAGCTTTATACTTTATCAACAATTAAATAGTGTTTTCTAATCAATATAATATTTTCCTTTTAATGGTTTGTTGCAGTTGATGGTGATAGACAAAGGGGCCCCCTAACACCCCAGGGTGCCTGGACAATGGGCTGCCATCGTTCAAACAACCTGTTAGTGATGGACATTTTATTCCAGGGGAAATGACGGCGCCACCAGTGTACAAGAGAACAAGAAGACAATTAAACGGAATGGTAAGTATAGGTCAGTATGTTCGGTCTAGTCCACCTTCCGGATCAAGCCAACAAGACTCTTCTCCTCTTGAACTGATAGTGTCATCAACGGGAACAACTCCCCTTCATGGTAATATTGTAAGATCGTCCAGTCGGTCCAGTCCAACTTCCGGATCAAGCCAATAAGATTCTTCTCCTCTGGAACTGATAGTGTCATCAACGGGAACAACTCCCCTTCATGGTAATATTGTAAGATCGTCCAGTCAGTCCAGTCCACCTTCCGGATCATGCCAATAAGATTATTCTCCTCTGGACCTGATAGTGTCATCAACGGGAACAAATCCCCTTCATTGTAATATTGTAATATCGTCCAGTCAGTCCAGTCCACCTTCCGGATCAAGCCAATAAGATTATTCTCCTCTGGACCTGATAGTGTCATCAACGGGAACAAATCCCCTTCATTGTAATATTGTAAGATCGTCCAGTCAGTCCAGTCCACCTTCCGGATCAAGCCAATAAGATTATTCTCCTCTGGACCTGATAGTGTCATCAACGGGAACAAATCCCCTTCATTGTAATATTGTAAGATCGTCCAGTCAGTCCAGTCCACCTTCCGGATCAAGCCAATAAGATTATTCTCCTCTGGACCTGATAGTGTTATCAACGGGAACAAATCCCCTTCATTGTAATATTGTAAGATCGTCCAGTCAGTCCAGTCCACCTTCCGGATCAAGCCAATAAGATTATTCTCCTCTGGACCTGATAGTGTCATCAACGGGAACAAATCCCCTTCATTGTAATATTGTAAGATCGTCCAGTCAGTCCAGTCCACCTTCCGGATCAAGCCAATAAGATTATTCTCCTCTGGACCTGATAGTGTTATCAACGGGAACAAATCCCCTTCATTGTAATATTGTAAGATCGTCCAGTCGGTCCAGTCCATTTTCCGTGTCAGGACAACTAGATTCTTCCTTCAGTACGGAGCATTCCAAGAGCATGATGTTAACTCAAGAAGCTGTTGCTCACATGAAGAAAACATCTGCATTCGATGACAAGACTCTTGTTCTTTTAATGAAGGTGTATGAATACTACAAGAAAGAACGATCGGTAAATCAGTCCAAAAGGGAGTCAGGACCCTCCAGGATATCAGCCAACTCCAGTGAGTCAGAAATCTCCACGGAATCAGCAACCTCCAGGGAGTCAGCATCCTTCATGGAATCAGCTACCTCCAGGTAGTCAGCCTCCTCCCAGGAACTAGCCTCCTCCAGAGAGTAAGCCCCCTGCAGGATATCAGCCACCTCCAGGAAAGCATCCTCTTCTTTTAGAAAAACAATTCAAGAGAATGGTAGAGACACATTGGTAAGTCGTTCATCTGAGCTTGTTGAGGATTCGTTCATCTCACTTCAAGCTCGTATACAATGGTGAGACGGTGCTATCAATCTTCACCAATGGATAGGATCCTGATGAGATTAATTGAATTTAGATCACCATCAAATTTGTGGAACTTAATTCAAATGTGTAGGCGCTGCCCATATTTATACAAACATCTTCCATACAGATTGTTTATTAAAGGAATTCATCCATCAATCATCGAGAAAGAACATCAAAAAGCGTCTTTAGGCAAGAACAAACCCTATACACCTTCTCCACTGAGCTGCACCCATCCTTAAAGACCACAGTTCAGTGGCGCTCTCGTAAATACAGGTAATTAGAACGGTATTAGTTTAAATAAATAAGGAACGTGTCGGAATAAAGTTTCAGAATAGATAAGAAAAATTTCAGTATACATAAGGACATTTTGGAATATCTTAAAGATGGATCTTAAAATAAACAAATAATATGCTTAGAAATAAATATGAAACAAATAGGAATTAATAAGGTGGAACAAGTACGAATAAATACAGAATGAGTGGGAATAAATATTGAGGATTTAGTTGGAATAATAAATTATTGTATCGGGATGAATAAGTAATTTTTTTAGGAATAAATTAGGAGATTTAAGTAAAATAAATAAATATATAGTTTGCATCAATTGGAATTAATAATTTAACTAATCGATTCATTACAAACAAGTCAGAATAAATAAGTAACTAGTGGAAATAAATAGTGATAAATTCTGCATAAATAAACAACAAGGCGGTATAAATAGAGGATTAAGTAAAAATAAAAAATATTGAGTCAGATACGATTCTGAATAAAAAGATTCAGTTATTATTTAAAAAAATAGTTGATATTAATAAAGATAGAGCTATAAATAATAAAGGCTCCTCAGAATAATTTAAAGAACGATCAGATTAATAAAAAAATAGTCACAATAATTAAGTAAAGATTCAAAATTAAAACGGAAAAGTACATAAATAATAAGGAACGAGTCGTAGTAAACGATCATAATATTTAAAAGGGAAGGATTTGGAATTAATAAGGAGTGAGTTAAAACAGGCAAGGAACTAGTTAGAATAAATAAAGAACTAGTCATAATAAATTGGAATGAGTCGAGATAATTTTGTAACAGTCAGATTATATAAGGAATGAGATGGAAAAATAACAATCAGTTCAGAATTGATAAGGAACTTATAGAAATGATTAAGTATCGAGTCAGAATAAATAAACAACCTGTAGATATAAAAAAGGATCAAGTAATAATAATTAATATGGTATGAGTCAGTATAATTAGCAAACGAATAGGAGTAATTAATAAGGAACATTTTTCAAAATAAGGAACTAGCTGGAATAAATAAAGGAGAATGAGTTTGAAAAAATATTATGATGGAGTCAGAATAACAAAAAGAAAGGATCGGAATGAATAGGGAAAGTTTCAGAATAAATATATCCAATTAGTCTGAACAAATATTAAGTCTGAATAAATAAGTAACTATTTGGAATAAATACTGAACAAGCAGAGGATGTGGAAAGCTAATTTTCCTTGGGGGTCCACTACAAAATGTTATACCTTCGGCCCATAGTATTGTTTATATATATTATTTTTATAAGTATTTATACTATGGGAGTAATAAAATTCCCGGGAGGGCGTGGAGCCCTCCCTGCTTCCCTTCCCGACCAAGGCCTTTCTATGCCCTTATTAGTTATAAGCAATTAAAGCAATGAATATAACTTAAGTACCTACATATGAATGCGGAGCTTGGGGAAAGAGTGATTATAGATATGGAAATGAGCCGTATCCCAATCATAATCGAATGTATTAAAAAATGCATTTGGGCTTGGGCTAGTTTCCCTTGTCCAGGTCTCATTTTTCATTTTATTAATTATAAATTGATAAGTGTAAAAATAATATATTGTGGGTCGTTTTCCCTAAATGGTTGCCTACTCTCCCCCTAAACAAATGCTCGTACATTTCCTCTACATTCTGCCTCTATCATTCCTAGAACAATTCCATAATTAGTAGCCATTTAGGGCGGTCAGATGACTACCGGGTAAATACTGCTATTGCTAAATTTAGCAAATAGATCAAAATTATCAGCCACTTTATTTTTACACATCTTATGAACTAAATTTACCTGCCAGTTAGCTATCTGTAAGATAATATATTTTTATTCAGAACTTGCAAGGTTGGTACGTTTTTACTGGTGTGCTCTGCTGATAGCACTACAACCTAGCGAATGGTGACAACACTAAACATTTGTTAAATAATGGCGGCTAAACGAGTGTAAGGAAACAGATGGCATCACGTGGGTGCAGAAGCTAAGATTTCTGATAAAATGTGGGCAATAGTTGGGTACAACCTCTACAAAATTTCATTTATTGTACTCAATTTTGATAATTTGTTCTAATATAAATATAACTCTACAAATAGCTTGTCAGTTTATATAAAGTGGGAATTAAATGTTCTAACTTTATTAGCTAGAGCCCGGGCCTGTGCTTACTAAACACGTAAACCAAGATTTTAACCTAAAAACAGATTCTGTTAGGCGAAACTTCATTAAAAACTACGAGTCACTATGACAACAACAATTTTATATTCCAGATAAAAGTTATCAGGTACGTAAACCTCCCGATAAAAATGTGATGAATAAATATATTTTATCTGGAAAATAAATGCTATCTGGCAGTCATAAACGCAATTTTAGCTTATCCATTAGTTAGAAATATTTATCTACCAGATTAATATTATCCAGGATTAATAAGACCGCCCTTATGCGTATAAGTGTGCAGAGGAAGGCAGCTGTTATCGTGACATAGGCATACAGGACAGTATTGCATGATACTGTTGTGATACTGAGAGGTGTCATCCCGGTTGACATTTGGATACTAAAGGGAATTTTAAGAATATCTGAGGGACTGATAGGTTTAGAACAATGCTAATATGAGAGCCGGAATAGTCTCAAAGGAAGGGAAAATTTGAGTATATTCCATCTTTTTTAACGAGAGTATAAAAATATTAAATGATTGGCAACCATTATACTACTCACTTTCTGAGTGGCAATCGAAATTTTCCGAGATGGTTATACTGGTTTAACCGGTGTGGAAAACAATATTGTGGACAGCATTGCAGAAAATGTTTACCACATCATGTACTAAAGTGAGAATTATGAAGACCCAAGGATCGTTTAGTGAGGAAAATACAAGATCGTGGTCTGGTGTGGAGAAGGGAAAGTGTTGTGGGTACAATTGAGATTTTAAAAGCATTTGTGAAGACGGGTACAAGGATTAAGAAAAGAATAGATACAGAAGGAGAATACACGGGGATGGTGTGATACAGCAGATGTAGAACAGAATACTAGAAAAAATAAACTACTGAATGAGAGATAAAATTAGGAAGAATGTGGCTTGGAATGGTGAAAATCTGATGAGTAATAAGAAATTTAGAATCTTTAATGAGGGTGAAAACAAGAAGGAGAATAAGAGGAAAAAAACTTAGAGGTTAGAAGTCCCTTATTAAATATGAAGACAAGCAGGACTAGCAGTTAAAAGCATTAGGTTTGAAGCGCTAGAGGAATGGAGGAGGACCTGTGGCCTAAGGCCTAAAATATTTATTGGCGTTGTCTGCAAGAAGAACAGACTATCGCTCTTATGTGCGCTTACATTAGATAGTTCACGTGGTAGGGTGGTTTGAGTGGATAACTCTCTTGGCTATGTTCCGGGAAGGTCAACAAATATAGACTCAGTGTTTTAAAAAACTGCTATAGATTCGGATCATTTGTCTACGAGATTCCAAGAATGTCGGACGCGTCTGCAGTTCATGAAGAAGACTACGAGGACACCGGAGTGGAAGTCAACACCAGACAACGAATTTAGTTCCATCCTCCTACACAACAGAATTTGAGACGGTCTGCGTGGGGTCTTAAGCTGCGTTGATCATAACGATGCCAACCAGTAACTGAAAGACATAAAACGCTGCCGGCTGCAAAGCAATACCTTGCAGTCGGTGACCGTCTTGGGGACATACAAACAACACACCACAGGAAGGGAGATCCCCCCCCTCCCTCAAACCCTTGCACTACTAGCCTGCTCTTGTCAAGGCTAAGCGAGTTGGCCACGGCACTACTCGATACAAATGACACTACACTAATTTCCACTACGCCATGAACAAACAGAAATGCTAACTTTTCAAATTCAGAGGCTAACCCGAATACAGCTGACATGGAGACAGATCACGACGGCAACGGAGCATTTATCCTAGTTGACAAAATAAACGCAAGAGGAAATGTAGAATCTCAGACAAGACACAATCTAAGAAAACAATCATGACAGTCGACAACAACTACCAACCACTGGTTACTGAGAAACAAATAAACACTTACATACCCTCAAGACAGACAGACAACACCAACAAAGAGAGACCTCCACCAATAGTGATTATAGGGATACAAAACTATAAAAAGATAACCGAGATAGACAATGACACTGACACCACCACAGGAGTAAGTTACATTGAAGACGGACTGAAGATCCAAACCACCTCGACCCACGACTTCAAACTGGTTCAAACCCTACTAAAGGAAATAAACCAGCAGTTCTACAGCTACTCATTACCACGCGACAAGCCTGTGAAAGTAGTAATAAAGGGAATGCCACCAAACATGGACCTTGAGGACATAAAAGTTAATACGACCGACCTAGTCTACTCAGTGACTGACGTGCACCAGTTTAACCGAAAAGAAGGAGCGATAAAAATCACTCAGACTGTGACACTATTACCGATATTTTTTGTCTGGCTGCTAAGACCAATACTCGCACCACTATCTTTGAAACTAGGTACCTTAATCAGACTATAATTATGGTAGAGAACCTCATCCCTCCCCGAAACACGTTAATGCAATTCCACAAGTGTCAGCGTCATGGGAACACAAAGAACAACTGTTGGAACAAGTCTAGATGCATGAAGTGTCTTGGAGCACATCTCACCCAAACTGCCCTTTTGATTTTACGGATACACTATGTACAGAAATGATAGGCCCTAAGGCAGAGGAAGGGGCAGGGTTATCTTGATCAAGACCCATCTACCTCACTACCAACATCTCTTTCAAAATCTCCAGAAAATAGAAGTTACTGGAATAAATGTTAATATTAGCGGCGAGAGTGTCCTGTTCGGGCCCTAAACAAACCCCCGACCAAGAAGCTACTACAACAAGACTTAGACGAAATCACAAACGCAAACAAACTGTTTTTGGCGGGCGATCTTAACTCTAAAAACACCAGTAGGAACAGCAGAGTAGCCACCGGGAACCGACTAATTTTAGCAGACCACGCAGAAACTCATGACTACGTTGTTGCCCCAAACGAACCTTCATTTTATCCCTCAAACTATCTCCACAGACCCGATATCATAGACGTGGCATTGACTAACATTGGTGTAACCACTGAGGATATGATGATATTAAAGGAACTGGATTCGGAACACAATCCCATATTGTGTGCTGGGACCGAGAATTGAACCCCGGATCTCCAGCAAAGAAGTCTGATACCTTAACCCTAGACACCAGGACACCTTCAAACTTAAAAAACATTAACGTTTCTTTCATGTTGTGGGGCTATATAAAAACATTTATGGAGCCAAAATTATTTGTTTACTATTGTAAATGTGCTCTGTTTTGTAGCAAGAAGTTTATGTATAAAAGTGTTGTAATGAAGTGAGAGGTGAAGATGAAGCGTCAAGGGTAGTTCCCCCACAAAGTGGTATATAGTTCATTTACTAAGAAAAGTGTTGTAATGAAGTGAGGAGGTGGAAGATGGAAGGTGTCAAGGGGTAGTTCCCCCACAAGAGATGGTAATTATAGTTCATCTTACTAAGAAAAACACATTGTAACCATTAAAAAAAGTCAAACATAATATCTGGTTGTAGGACTCCAATATGCTATTACCAAGACATTAAGCTTTCTAGTTTCGGAGTTCTCGGGAATTTTTGTACGTCGAGTGCCGTTAAAAAGTGAACAAAGCCCGGAAAATTTTGAAAATATTTCATTTAAATTTAAAAAAATCAGTTAGTTTTTCAAGCCACCCATCTTTTATTGCTTTTTTTAGGATTTTGTTTGGCGTGTGCGACTGTATAATAGGGCTACAATTCACAGAGTTGTTCGCTGCTTCCGACGGACGAGTAAAAACAGTGTTGAGAGGGATGCCTACAGGCTAAGACGGAGATTAATAATTTTAGACAATAAATAGGTCACTATTAATCGACCCAGTTCGGGTTCGCTGTTACAATATTTCTTTTTTTGGTAGTTTTGATAATCTTACTAGCACAGCGATTTACTATTCTATCAGTGGTCCATCCGCAAAATATAATACCAGTACTCTAATATTTTGAAATTTTATAATTAATAATATTTTTTATATATTGTAAATAAACTGTATTAGACCTAAATAAAATAACCTAGGTGAATTAAAATCGAAACAAATAAAAACGAAGTAAAGTGTGGGAATTACTAGGTGTGGTCCCCCTTCTATTTTTATTTAAATTTGATGCCTCCAGAAACTTTGTTGAGTTTTCTTCTCCAGAAATATTTTTAAAATATCTTGTCCTTGGATGCTATTTGGAAATACCTCACCTGGAGATTTTGGAAAATTTGATGTTTTTAGAAGATTGTTGGCTAGTGATTTTAAAACCTAGTATAACGTGGCATAATGTGTGAATCCACCTTTAGAGTTGCGCCCTAGACCATGCGGCCACCAAAGCAGGTTCCACGTCTTACTACCCGTACTTTCAGATAATACACCTATCTACTAGCAACGCTAATGTAGGGATGAGATGATTAGGTATGATAGATCTAGAATCTAGATTAGATGTACTATCATTGCGTGAAGTGAGAATGGAAAACCATATAGGTAAAACCCCTCTCAGAGCACCCGACCGGGATTCAAGCCCAGAACTCCCCGTCATTGGCAGTCTAGTCTCCTGTGGACTGACACTTTTAGATCATTGGGTTCTCTCCGGCTTAGCTCGCTAATTTGGAGTGGTTCTTCACCCAATTTTTGGAAATCAGATTCTTTTAAAAGAAATTTAGAGTATTCATCCCCCCATTTTTTTAAAAATTTTGATGCTTCAGAAGTTATTTAGAGTGGTACTTCTTCAAGAAATTTTTAAAATTTGGATAACTTTACAAGCTATTTAAAATAGTTCTCAACCAGATTTTAAAAAAATATAGCTACCCCCATTTTTTTTAAATTTGGATACTTCTATACATTTTTTAGATTCTTATTAGACTGAATTTTCCTCGAAAATTAGATGCCTCTGAAAACTATTTATGTGGTCTTCACTCAGCAATATTTTGAAAAATTGGACTTTTTTGAAGCTACTTGGAATGTTTGTCTTCTTGAATTTTTTGAAAATTATACGCTTCTAGAAGATATTTAAAGTGGTCTTTCACCAACAAATTTTTGAAAATGGAATGCTTTCAGAAACTATTTGGAGTGGTTCTCACGTGAAGATTCTTCAAAATGACATGCATCTGGATATTATAAGAAGTGGTCTTCCCTTAGTAATCTTTGAAATTTGGATGGTTCTAGAAACAATTTAGAGTGCTTCTCTCCTGATTTTTCCTAACAGTTAGATATCTCTAGATTCTAGAAGTTATTCGAAGTGTTCTTCCCGGTCATTTTTGGAAATTGAATGCATCTATAAGTCGTTTTGATTATTATTCAAGAGCCCATTTCAGCTTCATATTCAATATCAGAGGATTTGAAATATATCTGAGGGAGAAAAAATGTATTTCAAGGGTGGCATATTTTGCCCAGGGGGCAATGCCCCATGCTCACCCGGTTCCACCACCCCTGATTACTAGGTCAAATACGGTATATAATATTTATACTTTTCAAGTAACTCTAGTCAATTTAGAGTATTTTCTAGAAAACTATAGGCCTAGCTATATTTCTAGAGCTTCTTTCAACACTTTGTCTTATTTAAGTAAATGCATATTTAACGTGTATACAAGGCATACACATCCAAGCCTTAGTTATAAAGAATTCATTCGGAGCAATGTGAGAGAGTTGAGCCCCCTATCTCACATCTCCCTCCCCCCCCCCTTCCTTGGTACATCCCTGGAAATCACACATAGTTCACACACTCTAACCTACCATGTGTGAATGTATAATGTTATACTCGTATGCTGTTTGCATACCCCTCCCTCTTTCGTATATTTTGAACAAAAGTTAGACTTCAACTAAACCTGATACACACATAAGCTTTTAACAGGTCGTCTTTAATTTAGTTTATCTATTTATCTTCGGGCTACCATTCCAATACCTTTGTTGGACAAAGTTTGTTTGTTTCTTTAGTACTACATCTCACACTACCTTTTCAGCCTATATACTTATATGATAATTACTCTAATGAGATAGGGGTGAGGAAGGAAACATTTTAAAGATAATATACCCGCCTTTGAAAGAGGGTGAGAAACTATTTAAGAAAGAATACCCTCATTGGTCCTGACCAGGCTTTGAACCTGCCCGTTATCAGCAGGCCAGTCTAACACGAGAGTGACGCCTTAGACCATTCTATCATTGAAGTGGGTCAAAGTTTATTAAAGTCAATTTATTTCGAGCCTAATCGACGCCTAGAAATGTACCATAAAACATTTTGCTAAACGAAGACATCGATGTCTGCATACTTATATCAAAATGGCAGAGTATTAAAATACAACCGCTTGAACAGGACTGAAACACTTGACATTCAAAAAAGTGTGTTAAATATTTTCATTCTCTTGCACCCATGTGGACTATTCGAATATTTAATGTTCCATTAAATGTTGTTGGTATCATAGAGAAGGTAAAATAGAGAGAGAAAAAAGTATTCGCTTTTACGTGGAATGCGTGGAAAATATTTTCGGGAAAGTCACCTATGTTATCAAGTCAGTATTAAAACCTGTACTTCCTCATCACAAGAAAATCTGACAAATCGAGAAAGAAGTCGTAGCCTACGTGCCCATTGGAACGGATATATTCACTTTTGAATAAAAATTTGCGTGTGTGTGGGAAGGGGTGGGGTGGTCACTTTATTCAGAGCCAACCTCAATCGCTGTCAGGCCACACTGCTTCAATTCCTATCTTCTGTGACGTTTTTTGGACCTGATGTACTTCTATATTATGTCTAATCTTATACTCCATTTCACCCTTCACCTACAACTACCCTTTAGCTATGTCAATAGGAAAGAGGGGAATAAAAATAACGAAACTTCTTATCTCAAGGTAAAGAGGAATGCTCGCTGCTAATTCTCAAATATTCTAAAACTTTATGTTGAGAGCCCAACAAAAAATACTCTAATTTTTAGAGGAAAGTTAAATCTAGAGCTTTTTTTCATTAAGCCTAGTATCGTAGCTTCGCAAATATGCTATGCTTAAAAATTAATTTGAAAAAAACTTATATCAAATTTTCACACTTATTTTTTCTATTAATGAAACTCAAACTATAGGGTTGTCAATGAAAAAGATCCCTATTGGAATCTTTAGACCATATTTTGGTGTGAACCATATTTTTAAATAACTTATAATTAAATATTGCGTAGGAACGCAACGTTCACGCGGCAATTTCTCTCCTAGCTTTAACGGACTAGTTGAACTTAAAAAATAATTTTTAAACGCTGCGTGGTTGTTTAACTTGGCACTCAATAGGTAGAGTCCTATTTTATAAAATATAAACATTTTTATGGCCAACATTATTAACATTTTATTATTTTATTGGTGTTATCTTATACGATTCGATACTATTTATCGAGTAACAACTGCAGAGAATATTACTTGACGTATGAATACGTTGTACTAGATCTAATAGTTTTCTAGTTATCGGATAGTATTCTTCCTATGAAAACAAGCTAGCAATGAAAGATATTGTTTAGTTGGTCTTTTCTACGGGATGTAAAGTTCACGTAGCCGGGACTTTCGACAGATTATTAAAGAGCGACGGAACTACGACGAATAATGTAACTTTATTTACTTTAAAATATCTAAAAAGGTGAAATAAAAGGAAATATTAATTCATTTTAAAATAATCAAGCTTTATTATCTTAGAAATTTTACAGTGCTACATTCCCAATATACAGATTGTTTTAAATATAAAATTTGGTGATTTGTAAAATTTTCTTTTTTTAGAAACTTTGTTAGGTTCTTCAAAAAAGTGTTTTACTTTATTCAAATTAAATGTAGCTCAAAATAAATATAGAAAATATGTGATTAAATATTCTAGTATTTTTCTGCATAGTCCAAAAGAATTTCTAATATATATTAAGTAGTAAGTGTAATTGTTATAAAAAATTATCACCATTTATCATATTTTCAATAAACCTAAGTTTGTATATAGACTTTTCAACAAATTTTGGAAGTTACGTCATTACAGTCATGTTTCAAAATAAAACTAGTGTTTGTACATTGTTTATTGTTAGATCAGTACCATTAGTCTCTACTTCATGTTTCTGTCCTCTATGCTATCTCTTTAGATAGTACTCCTTTATTTAGGTTCTCTATGCCTCGAAATTAGTCAGTTATTGTTTTGTTTGTGATTTGATTGCCTTTTGTTGAGGTTTAGACTGGTTTTTGGTCTATTATTATATTTTCTTGACTCCTTCCAACTTAATTAACCTTTCCGCACTCTTGGAGGCAACAAGAACATACCTGGACCCCTCTAGGTCTATTATTCTCCAGCTAAGTGTCGCTGGCGCGGTTTTTCGTTCTGCCGAATTTAGTGATTCGTGTGCTGAGAATTGATAGACACATAAGTGATGGTTATAGGTTCCGTGAATTTTCTCCTGTAAGCGGTCCAATCTCAGTTATTCGTGTGCGTGTGTTAGTCAAATTGTCTGCTACATGACAATACCAATCAGACAACATAAAGTGAGGGTGAGTTGCCTCTATCCATTCCTACTCCACCATAAAGTCCATTTGTCCGTGTTCATAACACTGGTCCTCCAGAGGTTTTTAGTTCTCAGTTCTTGTCCTTTAAGTTACATATGGGTCAAATCCACTATTTCTCGAATCCAAATTTACATTTTATTTTCGAATCTCGAATCCAAATTCTAGCAAATTGTTAGAAAGTTTAATGATTTACAACTAGACCTACATTACACACTATAAGCCTAAACTGTAATTTAATATTCATTTCAAACAGTCTTTCAATTTTAATCAACCCCAGCCACCCCTCGAAAAATACAGGTTAAAATCAAATCAAATTAAACCATATAGACTCATATTGTTTTAAAATCAAATCAATAAAAATTAGATTGTCTTGTTAGTTATTTTTAATAGTGTTGTTAGAATGAGTTAAATTTCTAAAAAAACATATGATATAAACAGATTATCCCTAGTTATTCTTTGATCAACTTTAATCATCATTTAAAGATTATTATTTATTTTAATAAAACATAAAATTATAAACATATTTTTTAATAATACTAAAACAACATACTTAACAATCAAACATACACTGGAAATAATGATCTTGTTAATGCATAAATATATTTTATTATTATTCTATTATGTATCTATTATTTATATTCGCGTATAAAACAAGAAATATATTCGATTCTTGCGATATATCGATTTCTAAGAATACATTTTATTTAATACATGAACATATTTTCGACTCTTGCAATATGTTCTTTCGAATTTAATTACGTAAGACTAAATTTAATTTTTTTTACAAATTAATTTAATAACACTCACTTTTACCATTCTTAGTATTATTCGCATGGGAGAAAATTGTCCACCTCAATAGTAAGGTGGATGCAAGATAAACTCGAAAGAAATGTTAAACGCCCAAAATAATATTTCATGATCCACCACTGATCAATGCTATTCTTATGGGAGAACGTAGCCAACTTCCACAGTTAAGAGAAACAATGTGGGAGAAAGTGACCCAACTTCGTGATGTAAGAGATCAAGGTTATTCTTATGGGGGAAAGTGATCAACTCCATGAAAGAAGGTAGATCAATGTTATTCTTGGGGAGAAAGTGATTCACTTCATTCAAGAAGGTAGATCAATGTTATTCTTATGGGAGCAAGTGATCCACTTCATTCAAGAAGGTAGATCAATGTTATTCTTATGGGAGAAAGTGATCCACTTCATTCAAGGAGGTATATCAATGTTATTCTTATGGGAGAAAGTGATCCACTTCTTTCAAGGATGTAGATCAATGTTATTTTTATGGGAGAAAGTGATCCACTTCATTCAAGAAGGTAGATCAATGCTAGCCTTATGGGAGAAAGTGATCCACTTCATTCAAGGAGGTATATCAATGTTATTCTTATGGGAGAAAGTGATCCACTTCTTTCAAGGAGGTAGATCAATGTTATTCTTATGGGAGAAAGTGATCCACTTCATTCAAGAAGGTAGATCAATGTTATTCTTATGGGAGAAAGTGATCCACTTCATTCAAGGAGGTATATCAATGTTATTCTTATGTGAGAAAGTGATCCACTTCATTCAAGAAGGTATATCAATGTTATTCTTATGGGAGAAAGTGATCCACTTCATTCAAGAAGATAGATCAATGTTATTCTTATGGGAGAAAGTGATCCACTTCAATCAAGGAGGTATATCAATGTTATTCTTATGGGAGAAAGTGATCCACTTCATTCAAGAAGGTAGATCAATGCTAGCCTTATGAGAGAAAGTGATCCAATTCATTCAAGGAGGTATATCAATGTTATTACTTATGGGAGAAAGTGATCCACTTCTTTCAAGGAGGTATATCAATGTTATTCTTATGGGAGAAAGTGATCCACTTCATTCAAGGAGGTAGATCAATGTTAGCCTTATGGGAGAAAGTGATCCACTTCATTCAAGGAGGTAGATCAATGCTAGCCTTATGGGAGAAAGTGATCCACTTCATTCAAGGAGGTAGATCAATGTTATTCTTATGGGAGAAAGTGATCCACTTCATTCAAGGAGGTAGATCAATGTTAGCCTTATGGGAGAAAGTAATCCACTTCATTCAAGGAGGTAGATCAATGCTAGCCTTATGGGAGAAAGTGATCCACTTAATTCAAGGAAGTATATCAATGCTTAAATGTCTCTTAGTGTGGAGAGAAAGTGATCCACTTCATTCAAGAAGGTAGATCAATGTTATTCTTATGGGAGAAAGTGATCCACTTCATTCAAGGAGGTAGATCAATGCTAGCCCTATGGGAGAAAGTGATCCACTTCATTCAAGGAGGTATATCAATGTTATTCTTATGGGAGAAAGTGATCCACTTCATTCAAGAAGGTAGATCAATGTTATTCTTATGGGAGAAAGTGATCCACTTCATTCAAGAAGGTAGATCAATGTTATTCTTATGTGAGAAAGTGATCCATTCATTCAAGAAGGTAGATCAATGTTATTCTTATGGGAGAAAGTGATCCACTTCATTCAAGAAGATAGATCAATGTTATTCTTATGGGAGAAAGTGATCCACTTCATTCAAGGAGGTATATCAATGTTATTCTTATGGGAGAAAGTGATCCACTTCATTCAAGGAGGTAGATCAATGCTAGCCTTATGGGAGAAAGTGATCCACTTCATTCAAGGAGGTAGATCAATGCTAGCCTTATGGGAGAAAGTGATCCACTTCATTCAAGGAGGTAGATCAATGTTAGCCTTATGGGAGAAAGTGGCCTAAACTCTCATTTCAACCCCTACTAGTGTGTGTAGAGCCAACATTACCACTGAACAGACATAAGCTAGAGGGTTTATAGAGTTCTCTTTCTAGCTTGTTGTCTGCTTATTGGAATAATGGCTCTATACACATTATTCTAGTCAGCACAAAGCTTACCTCTACAGCTCACTTGTGTTGGTTCAATTGGAGTTATCTTTTCAACTCATTTTGTGCTCAGGGGTCATTCTGGCTCTAAACATATTATTTCTACTATTTTATAGCTGATCATTACAGTTCATTCTTCTTAGTTGTGTTTGAGTTCTCGCTCTGGTTTCTTCTGGTGGCGAGGCTCTATAAACACAATTCCTTTCAGTTCTTATTTGACCAGTACATTTCTCTTGTGTAGGTAAGTTGTAGCTATCAGTCTAGCTCATGGTTGAGTTGGTCAAATATTGGTTCTGAAGGCAAAGGTCACTAAATTGTTGTCTTGTTATATTTAATATTGTAAATTGGATTTATTAAAATTGTTATCTAATATTAAAGACGGATAATTTTAACTAAAATGTTTGAGATATATATTTTTTGGATTCTAGTGAAGATTCTGAAATAAACACAATAAACTTTTAAGAAATTTTGCTAAAAATTTTAATACAAATAATTATTACTAAAATATTAATTTTGAATTTTTCTTACGTCTCCTGTTCGACTCTAAATTATTTATGATTTAAAAAAATACAATTTGTATTGGCCACTTACATTTGTTACTGGTTTAATTTGTCTGTTCAGGACTGCAGCATGGCTATTATTGGTGAGCTCTTCGACCATAACACACATTTGAGCTGCGATTCTATCTTCTTGACAATAATTTAGAGATGTTTGAGATTCCTTAGATTTTTACAGATAATTCACAGGATTATTTGTCTGGTTGGTATAAATTAATACTTTTTGTAAACATTCCAATTTTTTTGGTCTAGTTTATATTCTTTGTAATTTTCCAAGAGATAATGAGATTTTACTTCCCAACATTGAAGCATTGCAAGATTGTGGGCGTTTTCCTCGGGTCTTTCTCAATAGCTCCCCAAACGTGGTTAATTTTAATTTCTTTTTCCCAAAAATAAATTTGTAAAATCTCCACAGATATTTTTCTTTGGCTGTTTTTTAATTTCAAGGCTTTGAAAAGCTGTTTAAACCCATTCAATTCGGGGTGTTTGCCAAAACTTATTTTCACTTAAGGCAGTGGCAGCTGGTGGAGAGGGTGATACGGAGGAATTTTGTTCAACATTTATATTTTCTTCACTGCTCGATATTTTTAATTTGACATGATGATTTAGATTTGACTGCCATATAAATATTTTCAATTCATTTTCGACACTTTTATCCGAGGAATTTAAAACAGAATTACTTAAACAACGTTTCAACTGGTGTTATTTAGGCCTGTATGACATTTTGAATGATTTATAATAAAAATGTTAGTAGCATTGGAATATGTCTTCTTCTGGTCAGTGGTTTTAGTTCAGTTGCTAGTCATAAATATTACTCTTCACTTCATTATTAAACCTCAACAATAAAGAGTAAACAATACAGTAAGATTGTATTGTTTCCGAATACATTAAAACAGGGGTCCCCAAAACTATCCCCGTGGACACCATTGCGCCCACCGAGCCTTTTGCTTGTGCCTGTCACTTTTTGACCACAGCTGAAAATTCTTGACTTATATTAATCTGTCAAATTTTCAGACAAAAACAAAGTTTGTGTTTATTTCTGGTATGCTGTTCTCAAGAGATTGGTGACTGAAAGCCACCCTATTTCCAATCCATCCCTCTTATTCCTCTTTCTTTGGCGGCTGATTTACAAAGTGTACTTTTACTCGGAACCACCGTACTTTCAATCTGAATTGTTTTGCTTTTCCTTAATATAATCCCTTCCTTCATTCTCTTCACACTCACTAATAACATTCTAATACTTCCTATTTCCTTTGTAAATATCTTGACATGGGTCTACCCAGATTTGTTGATTGAATAAACACAGAAAAATATACATATATCTTAAAAATGTACCCAAGAACCAAAATGGTGGTGAGTAATTAAATAGTTCCTTGTGTCTTTATTTTGTTCTTGTTATAACTGTAAATAAAGCACAACTTTTTAAATTTATTTTCTGACAACTTGGAGGGAGTTGAACCCCTGGCTACGGCCGTGAGTATTACCCACAATCATATGTGACGTCACAATCTCTGTTGGAAACTTAACATGGCAGTTGACCGGCCATGTGTATAGCGTTGAAGCTGATCTCTAAGCCTGGTGGAAGTTAGTAAATTTGCCTTGAGATAGTAATTGGTGCCCGCCACACTACCGTTAGCTTTGAATGTGCTCTAAGGTACAAAAGGTTGGGGACCTCTCCATTAAAATATACCTAGTTTATTATTTGAAAATATCACCATATTGTCTGGAACAAAGGACTTGGAGGCTAGAGTTCTAATCCCAGTTGGTACTAATAAAAGTGTTGTATTTCAATGTATATTCCTTTCCTCATCCTTCACACAAACTGATTATACTTCCTATAATGTCTTTCATCCTCATCCTTATCCCTTAGTGTAAATGTGTGAGTGTGTGTCCCAGTTGAAACCAACATGTGTTGTATACACTATCCCCTTAAATATATTGTACAGTCAATCACACGGAAATATCCACTCCTTTATCCAATCGGCAATCATGGAGATATTTATTTAAAAGTCGTAAGATATTCTAAACAATATAAATGGAAATTGCCATAGAATAAAACATGAACGAAATAATATAGGCATAAATTGTCAAAAAAAATAATTTAGAAAAAACTTTTAAATAAGCTTTCCCTAAAGATAAAATAATCTACTAGCCATTTTCCAGACCTCGATTAGGAAACATAAATCAGTTCCTCAGAAATTATTAATTTTATAAAATTAGTTTCAATTAAAGGTTTTGTTTATTTTTAATCGTAAGATAAATTTGCAATGGTAAGTTATTCTTATCATAAAGAGTTATGGGTATATGATCAATATTTAAGACATTTGCTTGTGAATAGTAGGCCTACCCTTCAAGTCATTTTAACAGAAAAAGAAGCCAAATCATTCCAAGAATATATATAAATGAAGTTGTTTTTAAAATTTCCTCCAACATATTTTCCATGAGTTTCAAATGTTAGTAGATGACGAGGTTGTTAATATAATCTATCACCTTAATCACGGTTAATTGTTTAATATGAAATGTTGTAATATCTTCTCGGATGTCACACTTGATTCCATTCTAAATTTTAGGCGAATAGTATGAATAAGTAACGATTAAATTGGCAAATATTTGTGACCATGCATTGCGAAACAAAAATCAACTGATTTGAGTAAGAACAAAATATGTGGACAGTTAAAAAAGTTATTAAAACAATTTTAATATATATTTGATTACATTAATTTGATATAATTTTGTCACTTTACAAAGATAGTTACCAATACTTATAAATTAACCCATATAATTTAGGCTAGAAACCAAAGCCCGTGCGTTTTTTAGGGGGGATCTTTTTTTTGATTGCAGTCTATTATTGACATGTTCGGGATAAAATTTATCATGGGAGAAACTTTTGTAATTTTGGCATTTGGTGCCATTTTTCAAATGCCGGCTGATCTTTGCGATATGAGAATTTTTAAACAGTGTGGTTATGGTTGTATTCCATTTAATTTTTAGTCTGCTTACTTTAGTTTTTACATTAAATTTTTTTCTTTTTTTACAGTGGCTAAATAACACACAAGTATAAAATTGATATTCCTTGTCCATCAAAACCAACAAAGAGACCAGCTTTGTCGGTCTCATCACCACCAGAACCTACCAGCAAGAAAACTCATATAAAAGATGAATGTGTGATATCTTATTCTGCATAAGTCAGAAGCTTCGTCTACCTATAGACTCTCGCTAAGAAATTATTTTAAAAAGCACAAAACAAATTGATAGAGATATCAGTGTATAAATAGAACTGGTAGTAATATGCGTTGGTAAAAAAAATAATTGAAATACAAGAATAGTTCTTTACAGAAAGGTAGTGGTAAAAAAATTTGTGAGGATCTTCTCTGAAATTTAATATTGAATTTGAAATTTAGAGTTTTGAAGAGGAATTATTAAATAAACCATAATTTTGATTGATATTCTCCACTTATAATGTTCTTTGAAAATATTTAATATCTGAATCCATCTCCCAATTCTCCTGAAGAATATTCCTGTATAAGATATAGATTCTTCCTCCTCAAAATATTATGTTCAGGGGAAATCAACTATTTTTCCATGCCACCATTCTAAATATTTTTATTTTGATATTTATTTCTAATTACTTGGTGTTTTTGAGAATTCTGTAACATCGCCAAGAGATGTATTATCACTGATAAAATATTAAGGGTCAGTGAACTTTGTAATTATTTGTGACTTGTTTTAGAAAATAGTTCTAAAGTTATAGAAATGTCTACGTCATCAGGATATTCAACTATAATTTCTTTCAAAGAGATAGTTTTGAATTTAGGGTTGGTGACTGAATTGGTATTTTTTCGAATGAGAGTAAATCTCTCAAACTGTCGAGCCACCAATTTTAAATATTTGTATTTGGAATTTTTGATATTGGGAAATTTGGAAAGGGGCATTTTCTTTTTCTTGATCTTATTTGATTGTTTGATGGAATGTTCATTATTTAGAATGTGAGGGTTCATTAACTAAAGATTCAGATAGAGACCGGATTCAAACAAGTCCTCAAAAATCATTATAATATCTGAATATGTTTGTAAATTATAATTTTTTTATTCTCTCTTGATTTGATCCGCCTGAACTGTTAACTCTTATAGCGGATTTTCTTCCCTGGCCATTTTCTACCTTGCTTCACAAAAAATCAAGGATCATCATACAATCCATCTCGTTTTAATAATCTCTACAAAAACTGACAGGGATTAAAACCAGGGTACATTGATTTAGTAAGATAAAGCTTTACCAAGTTAATAAAAATAAAGTGGTATCATTTATTTGTATTGTTATTAGGTTAGTTATAATAATGGCCGGTATATTAGACGTAAATCTATCACTATTCATATGAAAACAACACCTCTAACACTTGTAATCTATGTAGTTCTAATGATGACCAGGAAAGTACTGTTTCAGTTAACCTTATACAACTTCATGATAAAGTATCAATATAATAAATATATATTCATGTGGGAAATTCCTACAGAAAACACATGTTTTTAACAAGGAATACCTCAAATAGATGGCAGAGTATCTTGGGTGATTAAATTCCTTAGTATATTTTTATTCTTTTATACTCGTATGTGAAATTCGTGCAATGTCGTGTATAATATTATATTACAGTATCGCGTGTAATATTGGCGTTTATATTACTTATAAATCTTAGATTCATCAAAGTCTTACGTTTTTTAAAAATCAAGCAATGATTAGTCTTTGATGCCAAGAAACATGATATATTTCAATATATTATAAAAATGCTTTAATAGATATATATTATTGTTGTGTTTTACCTTATCTTATTAAATTATTTATTTTTCATACACATAGTAAACAATTTAAATGAAGCTCTGTTGTGAGTTCCAGAATATTTTCATATTATATGCATTAATATTTAAAACTTCGTGATGTGTGTCTCTTCACCAACAAGTAAAACCGTCTCCAAAAGTTTTACAATATAAGCTAACTTCTTCTTTTAAAAATATAGGCATTGTAAATATCAAATTAACCATTTTAACACAATATCGAAATGAATTGTTTTTATAACTAGAATCTTTATCTCTTTAAACTTCCGGTTAATTTAAAACCAGAAAGAATACGATAAGATTTAGACCGGAGGATGGGTTCTACAAGGTCCTTCAAGTTTTATTTGTATTTATTAGTTAATATAATTCATTTAGAACAACATTTAAAATGGAGAACAACAGCTATGAAATGATCTGGAATATTTAAAGTTCTAACTAACGTAAAAGTGTATTTGTATTTTCTACTAGATTTCCACCAGTCTTATTGGTTGGCGTTGATCACATTTATACCTCAAGGTCACAGAGGGGAGGTGCGGTTATTATTTTATATCTTCAGAGTCACGAATATTTCAGAAACTGTGAGATTTGTATAATTTTAAAATTATTCTCATAAACATAAAGAGATAACATTGTAAAGTTACTATTTTGACCTCGAGATTACGATGAATATTTAGGTTTTATATGAATTTGAAACAAAAAAAGGTGATTTCTCTATTCTGTCTGTCTTGTCTGTATCTTGGCCTAGAGCTGATACCATTTTACCGAGTGTTGAGACCTGGTATGTGGGGTAGTTAACAGGTTATAAATAGGAGTGGTTAGTATCATCCATTCAACCCTAAAGTTAAGGGTGGATTAAAATAAATATTTTGGAAATTAGTTATAAAGATTTTGATTAAAATTTGTATCCAGACACTTTTTAATATCATAAACAATATGACATGACAAATTTATCAAATATAATGTCTTGGATGGTTGTTAACATGGCCGGATATCAATAATGTTGATCATATAAACGCAACAATTAAGTTAAAAAATTATTTATCATTAAATAATTGTAAGACCATTAAAATAAATCAATTTTAAATATAACATATTTTGTAAACCAATAATTTCCAAATGGATAGGAAAATATACAGTTTTTAAAACAGGTTTAGGGAATGAAGAGATTATTGCTGTGTTAGAATGGGATGCTTTTAAATATTATGATTCTGCATCAATGTATATTATTTAGCGTATAATCCGAACGAGTAGTAAGACGTGGTTCTAAATAATAATAATATATTATTTAGTTTCAATGATCTTACAAGTTTTAGTAAATGTTTCCATCTTTAAATAAAAGAGCGAGAAAGACTGTCCGGGGCACCTTTCATTTATTTTCACACCAAATTGAGAGAAAATATTTGTTTTAACCAAAACTTCATTATTTGATCCTCTAACTCATAAGTTCTGACCTTTTCAAAATTATAATTATGGTATTTTTTTCTGTGAATTTGAGAGTTATTCGTTTATCCTTAAGATATTGCATTGTGGATTTTACACATTCTTTGAAATTTTAAATGGGTTTATTCTATTTATTTACATATGTGATGAAACTTCACACCCGATCATATGTTTGCACAGGAATATTTTCAATCAAAATTATTGAAATACTAGTTGGTGACTCTTTGTTAATATGGTGTATGAGATATACAATGTTTCTATATTTTTTCTATTAACTATTTTGTATTGTATAAATTGTTTATAACATTAAACACTCTGTCCTTGAAAATACACATATATGTGGAGGGAGAGTGGAAATGGAAACAGCATTTAGGAAAATTCATCCCCAGTCCACCCATCCTAGATTCAGACCTTAATCACCCCGTCCTCGGAGGGCTAGCTCAACATGAAACTAGCGCGTTAGAAACTACGCCTGAGAGCTGAGCATTTCAGTATAGTTCCCCAGTACTGAGACAATCCTACCTGAGATCTGAGCATGTTAGTTTGTTTGTTAGGATTTTATTGTTTGTAGCGATAATTAGGAATACATGTATAAAATAGAATACAAATGACATAAATAATACAAACACCAGCCCGATGGTGCTCTTGGACGTTAACCAACATAGAAACAAAATACACGTTAAAATGAAAATCTTTGTAGCCTTGGCGGGCTGATTATAGTTATCCAAGGGTCGTACAGGCGGGAAAATTGACTAACCCCCCCCCCCCCCAGTCGCCAGTATGGGGCCGACAGGGACCTTATAATATATACATTTATACATTTAGGGAGAACGACAAGGTAGAAAACACTGAAGGATGGGTGACAGGACATAGATGGGATATGTAGGAAATGAAGCGGGAGATGATTATGGTAGAGTTAGAGTGAGATGGAGCAACGGGAGGATAAACAGATCGAGTGACTGGAAAACTAGACGGGGGCACCACGGCCCTCTGGTAGAGGACCCCTAGGACAACACATATTGCTTTATTAGACAGAACACTCACGAGGACATTATTAAATACATTCAACGAGGAAAAATACAGGTTTATATTAAATTAGTGTTCCCTAGCACTAAGACAATCCTGGCTAAGTGCTAAGTACGTCAGTTGAATTCTATAGCACTGAGAGACTCTTGCCTGAGTATTAAGCAAGTTATTTGAGTTGCCTAGCACTAAGATAATCCTTACTGCGAGCTAGAAACCAATAAAATATGTTCAAAGAACTGTAAACTGCAGTAAATAAAACTCTAATAAACATACTTATATTAATAATTGTGGTGGAAAGATCCCTAAATGGTGGACTTTCATTGATTCAAACTCTTGTGTGGTTGTTGAATGGCGAATTTAATGTAAACACTTCGCACCGTGTTCTAATCATAATACCGACATTCTCACCATTTTTTATTTGTTTTCCAAACAAAAGTTAAAATAATGTGATAATAGTCCTACCAATGACCGTCTTGGACGGAGAAGCTTGTGATAGTATTGCTCTTGCTGTACACAAGTGGACTAGGATAATATGTAGTAAAATGTCCAAACACGCCATTTTAAAATATTAGTGCTGAAAATCATAATTTTTTGAGAAAAGGTAAAACTATACATGATTTTTAAAATCACGTTGATTTTTATAGTTATTAAAATATTCCTTCCCAAAATTATACACTATTAATTTTACCAGTGATCAAATATTCATAATTTATACATTATTAAATATAAAACTGTAGGTTTCACAACAAAAAATAAGAAAATATAACGCCTAATAAACATCGATACATTATCTTAGAATAGGTGTTGAAAATATTACCATAAAATTTTACACGTTCTTGAGAAAACTGATATTTCCAAACGTATGATTTTCCTGCAAGACCTGTCCGGTAGATAGCACCATCTACGTTTCCATTAAACATCGGTCTTTGTTGGCATGGAAGTATAATTTGGTCGGATGTGAAGCCATGCCACTCCTTTCACCTTCCCATCCCCACTCGGCAAGACAGGGCCTTAAGTTTTCTGCTCTTTTGTTATTAATTAAAGTCACAAAAATTGTCAGTGAGTTAAAGACAGTGTTTTAAACGGAGTGAGAAACGTTTCTAGCTCCGTCTGCTTCTCCCCCTTACGTCTTACTAAATCACTAATTGTGTAAGATTCACGATTCAGTGATTCTCTATTGAAGTTTGACATCAAAACATCAAACTTTAAAGAGTCGATACAACATATGGGCTTCATTTAATTTGATTGAAAGCTAGTTTCAAGCTTCTTTCTAATGTCTGACAGTGCACATCCCTACATTATTATAGGTCTACCATTTACAAAGTGACGTGAGAAATATATCACCCCAACTTAGATAGAATCAAATTTTACTGAAATTGAGGACATGCTATTGAAACGTCTTTTTGAGAATTTTATTTGAATTCTATGACTTTGTTTTGTATAATATTTTATTTATAGTTAAAATTATTTAAATCAACCGTCCTCGAGATATTGTAGTCATTGCAACTGGCTACAAGCCAAAGTGAACCATGTTCAATTCCCGGCTGATACCATGAAAGGGTAACTATCCTAAAGGACCACAGTGTTTTGTTTGTTAGCCTTGAGCTAGTTTTATATTTTCACTGGTTCCTCACCTTCACAATCACTATCATCACATCACATTATCTCATTGGTGTAAAATTTGTAAACAACTAACATAGGGATACCTGAGCAAGGCTCTATGACATTAGTGCAGCACAAGGAAGCCATTCTCTAAAAAATTGATTTCAAAAAATTAAGGGTTTGTGAAGGTTAAATTTTCTAAATATGAAGATATATACAAAAGAGGCTTGAAATATGCGATGAAATTTAAAGAAAGATTTCTGTTGTCACGTGAAAATTTCTAATAATTTGTAAACTATCCATAAAGTGCCTCTAGATAGATAGAGAGAGAGAAAGAGAGAGAGAGAGCCTTATAGAAGGCAAAACAAGATTTATTTTTGTGTGCTAACAAATCTGAATTTATCTTTGCTTGTTTTATTGATGTCATGTAACAACTAGTAGGTGTTAAAATACTGCCAACTAACCGTTTATGTTGAAATAGCGTATGTAATATTTATTGAAACAGTTCAAATCCATTCACATCGAAAGTTTCGTCTTACTTCAAAACAATTTGGAGACTCGAAAGTTACTTTGGGTGTCGAATTCAAAGTGAGGTAGATTCTTTCTTCAACTTCAAACTCGATATTTATAAACTTCCTCTAACCCGAAATATTATCCACAGTAATTTTCCTTTAATTTACTATAAGCAACAAGCTTTGTCAATAAATCTTGATATCATTTATTTACAATGTGAAATGAAAATGTACACACCTAACTGCGTGGATTAGTTATTTTATTATTTACTTGAAAGCTACATCAAACAAACCATCCTTATATTATCTTACAACTTTGATCTTACAAATGGCGGAAGCTCAGCTATTTGTTTCAAATAATACATCTATTTTTATTAACAGGTTTGTATTGTCTGTTAATTTAGATTAATTTCGCTCGTACTGTAGGTCTTCCAGTTACGTGGTTCATTATGGGAGTTTCTACCTAAAACTAAAATCAGTGTAAGTCGAATAGAGGTTAAATAAAATATATTTTTTATTTATATGTTAATATTTGTTTCAAATGATTTAAACACTATGAATTTTTTAATATATGTTTGTTTCAACTAATAATAATTACTGTTAAACAAGTTTTTCTCTGAGAAAATAGCGTGTGCTCGTCAAGCTATATAAAAAAAGTTGTGTCAGACCACTCCATTTTTCAAGGCAGATGTTGACATGAATTTCCGAAGATCGCCCACTAATTAAATGTATATGAAGACATGATAGATAAAATAATTGACAATGATATTTCGATTAGTTTTATTTCAAACTTCTGAAAACGTTTTAAAGGTTAGTTGTTTCATTTTTCATAAATGCACATATCTTCTATGGCCTTTTAACGTTATAAATATTCTGATCAAGTTTGATTTATTGCTTTTATATTCTTGATGACAACTTTGTGTGTAATATTTTAACTGTGAATTGTTAATAGTTTTAGCTATTTAATCTTAACTATTAATTTTACTACAAATCTATGGTTTTAATTTTAATTATTATCAAACATCATTTATTGAACAGTTCCTCAGGACAATAACGAAAATATTTCCTTAACCGTTTATAATGAGAGAAGCTCAAAACATGTTGATATCATGTGCAACAATAACATGGAGTTTATAATAAAAATATGACATCTTATAAACAACTTAGCACTAATTATATTATATTGTATCAACCGATAGAAAGTTGAATAAGAATAAATATTTTGGCAGTTTAGACCACTAATAAGGGTTTTTTGGTCAAGATTTGACGACACAATAACTAAATTTTAAGGAACCCAAATAAGCTTTTTTTATCACTCGCTCATATTAAGAGAATATATTATATTCGTGAACATTTTTGACCTCGATATTATGAAGAAACTTTACGTTTTATTTGACCCCAAACCCGGGAAGTGGATTTTATAATTTAGTCTGTCCCTATGTCTGTCTGACTGTGTCCCTGGCCACGGGTCTGAAATTGTTTAATGCATTTGGTTAAAATTTTATATATAAAGGTGATGGTTAGGTCATCTGTTTTATTTTATTTTCACGCTAATCCTTAAGCTGGCAATTATGATTTCAACTGATATTTGAGGAGTTTTTGGCATGACAAATAATACCATCGTTGGTTTTCTGGGTTAACATTCCTGTCGATTTTTGAGTATTTATTATTATTATTAGCACCGCGTCTTACTACCCGTTCGGGTTATACCCATTGAGTATTTAAAAAAAATTGGATTTGACTTAAAGATTATATTTAAATACATAAAAAGACGTAATTTTTTTTATTTATTTTACTTATCGAATAATTTTATGGAAGCTTACTGATGAGATATCTTTATTGAAACTTTTTTATAAAAAATAGAACGATTTTTATCTTATGTAGTATCTGGGGTATTTTTTACACTGTAAATAATAATGCATGTTTATTTTTATAAATTTAATCAACTTAATCACAGCATGTATACGAGAAATTTTTGAACTTAGCCTTAACAACTTCGTTTATAATGAATATCTGGGAATTAATATCAATGATATATAAAAAATGTTTTTCATTTAAACAAAATTGTGAAAGGGTCGCATATATAAATCGTGCCTAGGGGCGTAAAAGTGTTTAATCCACCACTGGGATTATGTAGGAAGATATCGCAAGGAAGGCCAAGTAATGGATGTCAGGAGTGATAGAAAACAGTTTTCAAGAGTGAGGAGGATAATGGAAGAAAATAAAGGAGGAAGAATGGAGGGAGTGATAGAATAAGATGGAGGCAATTTGATAAACTGACCCAACCACAGGAAACAGATGAGTATGATAACGATGATGATGATTATGATAGATAATTGATAACACTACTTGTTTGTCTAGTATTTTTACATATAAAATACAAACTTAATGGCATGAGCCTGCAATCAAGATAGAGTGACCGATGCCTTTAGCTATGAAATTGCCAACATTTACTAATAGAGGGTGTCATGTGGTCAGCATAACAAGTCTTCCAGCCGTTAATCTCAGTTTACTAGACCGGAGCTAATCATTTATTTAAGTATTTCATTTTTCCTCACGAGTATAAGTTTGACTCCATTACAGATAATCTGCTTCACAAAAATACTCTGGATGCAACAGGGATCAAACCCAGGATTTCTAGATCTGGATATATTATTGTAGTATCACTCAATTCACTGTTTCCTTGTGAGTATATTGATAGTGTTAAATTTGCTATTTTATAATTTACAAGCAAAATATAGGGGATTTATTGACTTCAAATCATTACAACTTAGTATATACCATGTGCATACAACTATTCAAACAGCACAGTACACTTAGAGCTAACGAGTGTACAATTATGAAAGCTGTGTTTCCATGGTAAACAGATTGATTTTTGATAGACTTTTATCTATTTAGATATTATGCGCATTCTTTGGAGACCATAAAATTGAAATATACTTCACTACACAAAGGAAATCTTTTCTCAGGTCCGCACAAATTGGAGGCTTACAAAAAAAATTCTACATATTCAAACCATTCTACTTAAAACATAATATATATTATTGGTTTTTTTCCCGCTATTAATCTTATACCTTGAGAAACAACATTTGGTGAGATCAGAACCATCTTCCAATCAATTATAATTTTTTACCGTTCATCACCTTTTTGGCATTTTTCATTTGTATTGAGAAATATTTTAAAACGGTACAAGATTCCATACTGTTAGATTTATTGAACAGTATCTATTTTATAAAATTTAAATAATCAACAACATAAGAAAAATTACAATCTTATTCTGAAGGATTATATATTAAGATTTGTGTAAATTTAGCATTTGTAACCTATAATTCATTAATGTTCTCTAATAATTGAAATATTTATTCTCATGTATGAAACTTTAGTGCTATAAATAGAAAGGATTTTTTTTAGTAGTTTATAATAATTATTAAATAATAACCCCTTAATTGTGTTTTTTTTATTTATCTTTAGCTTTGGATTGCATAGTATCTACCACCCTTTACAAGGTGCGAGAAAGAGTTGTGATTTGTGATTATTGTTTCACTAAATTATGATATCAATATTTCTTTGATACAGCTAGTGAGGTGAGCTGGTTTCCTTTCTATCGAACACCAGTGAACTCAAGAAATAGTGTTGTCATGACACAATATGAGTTACATGAGGAAAAGTGATTTTTTTCTATAATTTCTTAAGTTGAATGCTTAAGAATGGCACCAATATTATATGTGTAAGATTCAAGAATATTATTTATCATAAGATATGTGAGACCTTTATGATTGAAACACGTGGCAGTGTATGGGTTAGACGTAACTTATAAGATACTTTTGAAACACAGAATATGTTGAAACAAGTAGATGCACTCTCCTAATTACTTTATAATATATATTTATGTTATGGTATAAGAGTAAACCAAGAGTGTAGGAAAAGGTCGACATTAAACGGTAACATACATATATTAGTTTAGAGATTGCTGCCAACCACATATAATTCGATAGAGTTAATGAGTTTAAATATTTAACAACAATTAAAAACTATATTAGATTTGAAATTAGGAAAATGTACAATCGGGAAATGCCTGCAATTACTCAGTCATTAAGTTGTTGACATCTCTCCTGGTTTCAGGGAATGTAAACCTCAGGATATACAAAACAATTTTACCGGTTGTTCTATATGGGAGTGAAACATGGTGTTTTACCTTAAATGATGATAACAAATATTGAATGTTAGAATAAAGGTGATTAGGAAGATATTTGCTTAAAAAAAGGATGAGGCTACTGGCGATTGGAAGGGGTTAAATAATTACAAGATACATACCCAATAGGCATCACAAGACATTATTGGGATAGTCAGGACTTGAAGATTACGGTGCGTAGGACATGCAGCGCGTGTGTTAAGCCTATTGACTGACAAATGCAATGGGAAGAGACAATTTAGAAGACCAAGACGTAAATAGGAGGATATAAGATAGATATAGGTGGATCACTTCTGTTGTTGCGATAGTGAACTTGCGAGATTCTAAAACCTTAGAATAAGTAAGGTGTCTGAAGACTACAACCAGCTGTAGCAACGATATTGTAGCCAAATTATGGGGAAGACCATAAATTCTTAGGTAGAATAGGCCAACCTCATCAATAATTGTATGTAATTGATTCAAAGATTTCAATTATATTCTACATCAGTGGTTCTCAAACTTGTATGCTTCACGTACTTCCTGAGAATATTTATTTAACCAGCATATTTTTGTATAGTAATAGGCATAAATTAAAACATCTATATTTATTTATGTTTATTTACAATTTACTTTATACAACAACATGTAATTTTAAACACAAAAAATGACATGATTGATTGAACAATTCTTCCAAAATTATCAATAATACAACAAGGTCGCGCTTTATCACTTAGTTACTAGCAGTGTTACTAACTGTACAATATGGATACTACTTTTACAATAATTCCACCGCTTCATTGCTTAGAAGTAGAAAGACCGACAATACTTGGGACCTGGGCTCTGTTTCATAAGCTAAAAATTTGACAATCGTCAGTTAAGTCACCGGCGTTGTCACAAAAAGCGACTATTTACTGTGTTTCTCGAATTCTTTCATTGGTCACTTGTCAAACCAAGGCTGGTCAAGGGGACAGGTATTCAGATGATCAATTTAGTGTTTTTTTTATCACCACGTCTTAGTACATGTTCACTTTACACGTAGGTCCATATATTATAAAAAGAGTCGTCATTATAGTCAAAAAATAGTTGAAGTTAGGGATTAATCCCAAGCTAGCCAAATTTTGGTATGTATTTTCATTCAATAGTTTTAAATAATATATCAAGAGTCCCCATCAATTTATTTTATGGAACAAATTTACACCACATAATAAATATCAACTATGATTTTTAATTCAATATCTGCATAACTCAATGATTAAGAGGTTTCTATTCAAATATTTGGATTAGAAAATTAACTACAGACATTTTGTATACATATTTTTTCAAAAATTAAGACCTTTTGTAAAATTTTCGATGTTAATCTGAAATTAGTCGTTAACCAACAATTTAGAATACTCTTGTATAATAAAGTTTATAACGTGAGAAACCATTTGTAAAAACTCAATTTAGTGCAGTGGACCGGGATCTAACGCCGATCTCCCCGTCCTTGGCAGTCTAGTCCATCAGGGGAGTATCGTGTAAGACCGTGCGGCCACCAAGGCGGGTTAGTTATGTTACTGTTGAATATTTCTTTAGTAGCTGAAATTAAAACCTGACATCAACCAATATTTTTTGAAGGTACCATTAGTATGTATTTTCTCCTTTATTTACACCCGATCTGCTATTGCATGGACACAAATTCTAAGAACTGGCGACCATTTTCTGGACAACTGCACCAAATTTCAGTTCTTTTTTTTCACCTCACACCCCCGCTCCCCCGAACCTCCACGTAAGCTTGTATTCTAACTCCAATTAATGTAACTATAGTATGAATTGAACTATGTTGCTCTATCAAAGAATATGTTGTAATAAAAAACCTCTTTCCCTCGCGAGCCGCTCTCTCGGTAGAACACATGGGTAAGACTCCACCTCTCAAGGTATTTATAGTGGGGTGCTTAGGTCGGTATTTCTGTTATTCTAGTGTAACCGCGACAAGACAAAAGGAATTACCATGGTGACTTACCTGTTGTAGTATCACCACTGTGCTCCAAGGTACTAATTTTGAGAGCTAGATAATAAAAATTTGGGTAGGGTACCAAAAAGTATATAGCATTGTAATATATTGCATTGGTACAGGCCAAAAACTATCACTTCTTTAGTGTGCACATATTTTAGATTACTGAAGCAGAAATTTTTATGCGTTACCTTTAAACGCCAAATAATTTACTATTATAATACCACAGTAAGAGAGCCCAAAAGTAAGTTACATATGATTAAAATGAGATTTTGTGCATTATTTATGACTATTCAATTAGAACAATAACGTAAGTACTGGGTTTAATTTTACAAGTTTAAAGTTTAAGTCCTCTCTCAGTACTAATAACTAGTGATTGACGAGGTTAGATGAATAAGATGTATCTGTCCTCTTCCTAACTTATATAACTACCGAACAAATGTATTAATAGAACAAGAATGAAGGTGTAATGGTAGTCCTGAGCTAGGTGATAGTAAATATAATATTCTTACATGTATATATCTTCTCTCTTATTCTTTTTTTATTGATAAATTGACTCATAAAATCTGCAGGTGTGAGATCTAAATATTTGAAGACGAACATCTCTCACATCTGCTAGTCAGTGTAGTCAAAATGTATATTCGTATATTCACTCTGATTATAAGTAATCCAAACTTCAATCCATACTGGATCCTAGTAGAAATTACGAAGAAGAATTAGATAGAATTAAACCTCAAGGTCGCACCATCTTAGTTTTACTATTCTGAAAACAAGACTGTCCACTATTTGCTTATTTCTTCCTAAAAAATCTGTTGTCATGTCAACAAAACAATTAAATTGATCAAAGTAAAACATTGTAGCAGCGTATAGAGGATTGAATAATAGTATTGAAACTTCAGTGGTGTTGTACGTGGAGAATATAAAAAAGTTCAGTTGAAAAATATTTAATAAGTTGATAGAGAAATATAATGAATATACTTTACAATGCATCACTAAAAATATGATGAAGTACTCCGTGACAACTTACAGTATTAATTGGCTTCATATTTTTGGCGATCTTTGATGAAATAGGAATTCGCAAAATTAAAAGTCATCTTTGTCTCTGAGCTTTGAACTAATATTACGTTTGTCATTGATGGAGGATTTCTTATTCATCGTATTGTGTGGTATCAAGATGATACTTTAGATCACATTGTTGTGACATATATTAATTATATGCATTTATATTTTGGTTGAATTACTGTATTTGATGGATATAATTAAATCAAATATACTTTAAAATCTATGGAAAAACTAAATCGATCCTCCAAACTTCATGTATTAACAGAGGCTTTATTCGATGAAATTATGAATGTTACGACGAATAAAGAAAATTTTCTTGCCAGCACACAGAAACAATATCTGATTAATCTCGATATTGTCAAGTTGAAAACTATTAATTTTATTGCTAAATAAGCTCAAGATGATGCTGACGTTTTGATTACTGAACTAGGACTCGAGAATCGTTAAATATTTTTTTAATCTTTGTGAGTAGTAGTTTTTAGTTCTTCTTATAGCTAGCACGCTTGCAAAGAAAGAGTTTTCTTTATGAAACCAGGTAAAAGAAGTTCGAAAGGAAAATATATTCTTCAGAACTTTAGAGGAGTAAATTTCATATTTTATTCTTACACGCAATCACTATATGTGAAACAGCTTCTGCCATTCTTAACAAGGGTAAATCCAAATCTTGATATATATATATATATATATATATATATATATATTAGAAATTCTTGAGGATTTACAAGTTTTGGTGGAAGTTCTTAAACCAGAATTTTGTTCTAAAGAATTAATTTTTTTAATGTACTACGCTTCATCTTATGGTTATATGGTGGTCCTGTTAAGAAGTTTCCAATGATACACATCGACACTTATGCTTTGATAAGTCTACAAGAATTAACAAACTTGTAACTCTAGACTTACTTCCACCAACAGTTAGTGCAATTCAATGAGCCCTATTTCAGGTTTATTATCAAGTGCAAACAATGTTAGCCAATTAGTTAAATCCTGAACACTGGGGATGGCTAATGAAAAATAAAAAATTTGGAGCAATATAGAAAATTACAACCTCCTGCTCCGGAGTCACTTTTGAGTATGATATTCTGCAACTGTTCCAAAGTGCGTGGACCAACGTGAGGCTGTAAAAAACTTTTATACTGTAAGTTATTTTTCTTATGCCAACCTCCAACCCCAGGCAGGAGATCTTTTTGATCTATTCGGTTTTGGGTAATATGTATATATGTTTATAATAGAAATAAAAAAAAAGTCCAATTGAGTCAGAAGGGAAGGATGATATATTTTGCAGATAAGAGGATTTCCAACTTTTCATCCACACATAATACTCCTTGAGCTGAGTAAATGCTTACTCGTATCTCTTGGTAAGAATAGCAATCCTAATTATTCATAACTAAACCAGTTTGTATGTATATATAATTCATAGCATACTTAATTAAATTAATTGTGTGGTTATGTAGTTAGGAGAATTGGCGTTTTTTAGTTGGCAGCGATAGATACAGACAAAAAGTATTGTTTTTAAAAACAAGATGAGCTTGAGAAAGACGCTTGGCTGGAGATTGCTCGTGAATGCTAGAGGTCGAAAATTAATCGTGTGTCAATGAAAATATTGCTTGTGTTGAAAGCTAACTATCTAAAGGAGCTCAAGAGTGTCCTTGATAAGGATTGGACGCATGTTTAGAGGTACCTAAACTATCGCTGGAAAGGTATGTGTTCTTGAGTTATTTGTATCGCTGGATTTGGACTGTGTGTAAATCCGTGTGCTGGGACCGCCGAACTGACAGTTAGTTATCTCAACAGATGGTCACAGTAACGACCGTCTGATGAACAAGAATTCAAGGGAATATGTGATGGTTTGTGAGTGAATTGGGAGTCACAAAAGGTCAATTCAGAAGACGTATAGTTAACTTGAAGGTTTCTTGGTCAATTATATTCTTTAATGAACTTGAACTTTTGTTCATAAAGTGCTCAGGCTTAGTAACAGTTTGTTTTAGGATGATTTATTGTCTATCACCATCATCACCTATTAGAGTAAATTGTAAGTGGGTAAAGTTTTGATTTGTACGCTATAATATAATAAATGTAAAAGCTTCTCCACAACATTTTTTTCTAACCAATAATTCAGAGTATATACAACGTCACTAAATGTATTAAATATTAATTTTCTTTTATATCTCTATGACACTCTGACGTCACCTAGAGGTCTCGTAGAAATAGGCCAGTGCCTACCTGTATTGTGCGCAGCAACATAACCAAGGGCCTATATGTAATTTAACTATTGTAGTACCACCAAATATTATAGAAATCTTACAATACTATTCATTAATTTATGGTAATTGTCGAGGTCAATCCTTCATTAATGCTACACTAGATGAAGACTCTTTAGATGAACCACAAGAAGATATAAGTGTAGAGGTATTAAATCAAGACGATGACATCCCATGAATTATTTACCAGAAGATTTGTATTCTCAGCCTCAGGAACAAATTGAAATGAAAGTTAGTTCGAACAAGTAACACAACAAACCAGAATTAAATTTGAAGGAAAAAGAAGAATCATAATTCATAGAATGTGATAAATTGTGTATTAGGTCTGTAGGAGAGAATAAAGTGACTTGTACTCTACCATAGAAGCTGGTGTGAACAAGAGTAGCATTATTAATGTAATAGTAGAGATATATAGGTTTTATAAGCCGTATTATGTAGAAATAATTGTATATACGAGAGAGACGTATCGAAACATTTGTGTAAGAATTCTTCTCATCCACATATTTGAATAGAGAACTTTTATTCACAGGACCAAAGATAAGGTGATATTTACTTAAAACATATTTATGAGACTTATGATTGGTTAGAGAATTTTTCTGTACAATTAATTGACGGGTACTTTTGATACATTATTTATAACACATGAAAACACATACCAAATTTCAATTAGCTAGAAATGAATCCGTAAAGAAACCAATAAAATCACTGGACTATAATTACTCTAATGAAAGGAATTAATCCTTTTAGAAATAGTGTAGCTTCATTTGGATTGAATGAGAGTGGAAAACCAATTAGGAAAAACCACCCTCAGTAGACCCGATTGGAATTCTAGCACTGTTTTCCCCGTCTTAGTTAGGCCAGTCTAACACAAGACTGACGCTTTAGAACATTCGACCACTGAAGCAGGTTGTTCAAGCAATGTATATATCAAGTAAAATGGCACTGATATAAGAAATATTAAATAATATGAGTTTATTTTTTGGCTCATTTAGCTCTTATCTTTCAACATAATTAAATATTGTAAGGAATATCAGAGGATTGATTTCTAGTAATCAACTATGTTAATACATTATAAATGCTTTGTCGTGCAATTGGTGCAAAAAAAATGTAATACATTAGTTTTACACTTTTAATACTAACAAATTTATGCTAAGACAATTTGTCACTACCATCTAATAAAAATTATCATAATATATTTCAATTTTATTATTTAACTACAATATTGTTGACATTCTCTCTGGAAATAAATAGTTTTATTTATTTGTCGTAATTAACATTCATTTTTTGAACCGACTGATTATATCAACAAATGGGAATTTTTAAGAGTAAGAGCGAAAATTCTACCAATTTTGCTGGAATGTTATTTTCATACACCTTCCAGTGTTCTTATACATATCACAATCAACATGGAACCACCCGCCTCGATGGCGTAGTTGGCTAACATGCTTGTCGTGAGGACGGGGAGATCGATGTTCGAATCTCGGTCGGGTGAACTGGGGGTGGTTTTTCCTAAATGATTTTTCTTAAGTTAGAAACATTTTCACTTAATTTAAATTATTATTATTTTTATTATTATTTAGCACCGCGTCTTTCTACCCGTTCGGGTTATACGCTTTAAGTACTAATTACGCTAATGGACTAGAAATTGGGAAGGTTGAATTAAAGGAAGTGAACCCACATTTGCGTGGAAGGAGCGTGGAAAACCATTTAGGAAAAACCACGAGTAGCACGTTAGCCAACTACGCCACCGAGGCGGGTCTTAATTTAAACAAAGTACTTAAATTGTTTTTTGTTCCTAAATATTACAAATCCTGAAGGAATATAATAAGGATAAAATCTAACAAAGAAAAAATTCTCCAATTATTCTTTCACAACAAAGTTTTACGTGCGTTTTCAACGGCCATTTATCTGATATAGATACCACCGTGTTTTTTTAAAATGTAAATTCATTATTTCTTGGTAATACTGAATATCGACGTACCGGATTTTCGACCTCCAAATTATCGACAATGGTAGACAATATTATATCGTATTAATATGTAGTTATTTGTATTTCGAGAAACTTAATGAGTATAAGATCAGTGTTTTATAAATATATTTCAACATTGTAATTTATATTTAATATATTATTTAATTTCATTTCACTGTCAAATTAATATGGAGGTTAATAGTAAAACATGTTTATTTCATTGAGTGAGTGAACAATAACCACATTGGTAGTAATTACTGTTTTGGTTGGTTGAGATATGTGACAAAAAAAGATATAAGACAAAAAAACATGTTAATGTGTACTAAAATCGTTAAAAATATCTCAATATGAGAAAAAATCCAAATGAGTCACTTTATAAGAGTGACTCAAATCGCATTAAAAAGATTCGCCTGGCGTATAAAACTGAGTAAACAAATAACTCCATCCACACTATCGCGTAATAAAAAACGTAGGTCGCCTTTAAAATCAAGAGCCAGGCGGATAGGGACATATTTACGACACTCCATCAAAATGTGATACACACTCAGAGGAGCATCGCAAAACTCACACACTGGGGGTGGGTCCCCTCTCAGTAAAAACCCATGGGTCAATGATGTGTGTCCGACCCGGAGTCTTGTCACGATGACCTCCTCTCTTCTAGACTTTCGTGTAGAAGAGGGCCACCGAGACACACCGTCCCTGATGGACCGCAACTTGTTCTGAGCAGGGGTCGAAACCCACTGGTCGTGCCAGGTGCTTAAGACTCCACGCCAAACATAGCCCTTTAGATCTAAAAACATGACACACAGACTCGCCTCCTTGGCCGCCTGGTCCGCCAGTTCATTTCCTGAAAGACCGGCGTGACCAGGATTCCAGCAAAAGGTCAGCCGGGTACTTAATGAATGAATTTTTAAAATTTGTTCATGTATCATCTGCACGAGGGGATACCAAGAGTAGAGAGTGGACAATGCCAACAGAGCACTCATGGAATCCGTGCAGATAGGAACAGAACCGCGACACTCATTATAAAAAAAACATAACGATTTAAATTTGGCATAGAGTTCAGCCGTAAAAACACTGGATTCACCAGGTAAAGCAAATTTAAAATTGGATCCTTCCACAACAAAGTCGGATCCCACTGAAGAACCGCACTTTGAGCCATTTGTGTAGACGCGTTTAAAACCCCGAAATCGGTTTGCGAGGAGCTCATTAATGGTCATCTCGTATAAAAAGTGTGGGGTGGTCGCTTTAGGGAACTTGGCAAGGTCAAAATGGCATTGAGGTAGGCGTATCTTCCACGTAGAAACCCTACCTGGTGATGTGGGAATAACTTTTGGAAGGAATATCCCACACGTGTCGAAAACCGATAGAATCCAGATCCCAACCGGCCTTGTATTATGCCATTTGCTTTGGTTTCATACAAGACATAGTTAGGGGGGGTGAAACACAGGACGGTAGACAACATACCCTGGCATGCAATGCAGTTTTGACACGTAAGATGCCAGAAGATGGGACCGCCGATAATGAAGAGGGGGCTCACCAACGTCGGCACAGAGGCTGACGACTGGATCTGTAGCCAGTGGTATGCCAGCATGGTGGAAACTATTTAGCATCTTTAACTACGAGGGTCTAGCTGAGCCATAAACAAAACTACCGTAATCTAGTTTAGATCTTAACAAGGCCCTATACAGGCACATCAAGGTTTCCCTATTAACACCCCAGAACCGACCGCTAACCACTTTGAGCAAATTCAATGCTTTGATACACCTCGCTTCCATGTCTTTGATGTGGAGAATCCAAGTTAGTTTAAAATCAAATAAAAGTCCCAAGAACCTTACCCTCTCCGAGACTGGTAAAATAATGTAGTTCATTAAAATATTTGGGGCTAGCTGTATTCCACTTAATCTATGGAAGTGGACGACCGTCATCTTGGCCGCTGAGAAGTTAAAGCCATTACGCGATGCCCACATCCACAGATTGTTAACAGCTAATTGTATCTTCCATTCAGCCCTGTGGAGACTCGATGAACTGCAATCAATTGCTTAGTCATCCACTAAAAGGCATGAACGAACAGGTAATCGTACGTTGTCTACAATGCTATTTATCGCAATAGCGAACAGCGTACAGCTTAAAATACTAACCTGTGGCACCCAATTTTCTTGAATAAAATCATTGAATAAGGTGTTGTTTAACCTTACCTGTATGTGTCTATTTGACATAAAATTAGATATAAAAATAGGGAGGTTCCTCCGTAACCACAATTAAACAGGGTTTTTAAAATGCCGTACCACCTGGTGGTGTCGTAAACCATCTACAAATCAAAGAAGACAGCCAAGAGGTGTTGTTTATGGAGGAAAGCTTCACGAACTGCTGTCTCAAGGTGAACAAGATTATCCACCGTGGATCGTTAACGACGAAAGCTACATTGCATATCAACTAGTAGATTGCGGGATTCCAAATACCATATAAATCTTTTATTGATCATTTTCTCTAATATTTTGCATACAACACTAGTTAAGGTTATAGGTCTATACATAGTTGGCTCTATTTTATCTTTGCCACTTTTATGTATAGAAATAATGGTTGCTTGCCTCCACAGTGTTGGGAACTGACGAGATTCCCAAACACAGTTGTAGAGGTCTAAGAGGAACGCCCATCCAGCAGGGAGCAGTTGGCGCAACATTTCATAATGGATATCGTCAGGGCCAGGAGCTGTGTTGCCAGCCTAGGACAGGGCATGGATAAGTTCTTCTTTGGTAAAGGGGGAGCTATAATCCTCCCCCGACTTTGCCCTAAATCAATAAGGCGCTCGATGATCTGCTAATGCACCACGAACTCGTTATTGTAGCTCGCAGTGATAGAAATAACGGTGAACATCGAGCCCAATACATTGACAACCTCTACAGGGGAGGAGACAAGCGAACCATTAGATATCAGGGCAGGTACACTATTAATGGAATTTTTGCTACTACTTAATTTACGAATATTGTCCCAAACCATAATTGTGGGAGTGGTAATTGTAAGGGTAGAGATTAATTGTCTCCAATACTCTCTTCTGCTTTCTCAAATAACACGGTGAGCTCGAGTGCGTAGAAACCGGAATGACTCCAGATTATACAAAGTGGGACGTCGATGAAAGGGGTGTAGGGCCCTTCGATGGTCAGAAATAGCCAACCGACACTCCTCGTTCAAACAAGGAATAGGACGGTGGCGCGGATTTGGCGAGGATTTAGGGATGGAATCACTTGCCACCACGATGACCGTCGAAGTAAAACGCACAGCCTTAACAGCGATGTCAGGGTGTTGGGATTCACCAAATATATCCCAGTCAGCCCGTTTTATCACCCATTGTGGTATCCGCGCTGGCAGAGGATACACCATTAACGGTAGAGAAGTATGTCTGAGTCCCGGTGTTCATTAACACCAGGTTTCCCGAGACAAGAATATCCTCTACCATCCTCCCGCGGGTGTCTGTAAAATTAGACCCCCACACCAGGTTATGCGCGTTAAAATCCCCAAAGATGATATAGGGGGCGGTAAATTGTATAAATAGGGCCTCTAAAGTCCTTTTAGGAACACGCTCTCCCAGTGGAAGGTAGATGCAACATATTGTTACCTCCAAATGGAGGGAGACTCTGACAGCAATCACTTGGAGATCAGATATAATGTTTATAAACTTATGGTATATATTGATACGTGCAAGTATAGCCATACCTCCGCAAACCCGATTAAAGAATGGCTTGTCGGTACGATATATATCGTACCCACGAAGCATTGGTTTATCAGTTGGGCGGAAGTGGGTCTCCTGCAAGCATAAGATGGGAGGATGCAGGGAAGAGATTAGTTCTTTAATTTCCTCTACACGAGCAAAGAAACCCCTACCATTCCATTGTAATAGTGACATAATTTATTAATATAAAATTTAGTTATCCTCGCAATCCATGTCACTATCCTTTAAGAATAAAAATTTGTTGAGGACCTTTTTAGGTCCTCTTGCCTTTCCCAGTCTCTCCTGGGAGACTGGGTTGTAGGACCCTTAGGTGAAGGATTTGTTAAGGCCTTCGACGCTTTTTTGGTATTATTTTTATCGGTGGTCTCTCACTGGTCCTTCTTCAAGGCACCAGTAGGACTCGCCTTTACGGCCTCACCTGTTTCACTACTCCTCCCAGCCTCTGGAAGCTCAGAGTTGAATAATGAGCGACTAAACAGCGGCCGCACGTAATTTATTTCCTCGAGGAGGGCTCGGGGGTGCTCTCCAAGGATGGCTCGGGGGTGCTCTCCAAGGATGGCTTGGAGGTGCTCCCGAGGAGGGCTTAGGGGGGTTCCCCTAGGAGGGCTCGGGGGGATTCCCCGAGGGAGGCTCGGGGGGGTTCCCGAGGAGGCGTCCTCGGTGGGACGGGTGGGGAAGACGACTTAGTTGGTGGTTTTGCTCCCATTGAAAATATCGGCGAAACCTTAGTTGGCGCGTTTTCAATACGGCTTTCTCGAGCAGAGGCAAATGGCACAGATGACGATGGCGTATTAGCGAGATTAACTGCGCAATGGCAGTTGGGACAGTTGATGTTCTAACTCACAATCTGGCTGTATGATGTTTGGAATACGGAGCTTGACTAGATGCGTATTCCTTGCGTGCCTGGGCATATGAGATCTTCTTTTCGGATTGAATCTCCAGGACTTTTTTTTTATCTTCCATTTTGGACAGGCCCGAGACCAGGCAGAGTTTGGACCGTTGCAGTTCACGCAGAACTTCGGAGACTCACATGGTGTTTCGTGAGCCTCTTGTCCACAATCCGCACAGGTCGGTTTACCACGGGATCGCAGCTTCTTATGCCCAAATTCCTGACACTGAAAACAGCGCCTAGGGTTAAGGACCTACGGCTGGGCCCTTAGCACGTTGAAACCCGCTCAGACCTCCTTTGGAAGGGAAGGTGTCTAAAAGGTGAGAATATACATGAATGTTTTTTTCTCTTGTTCGTTCTTTTTGGTGACAATGCGGTACACTTTGGTTATATGCTGAGGGAAAAGCTCCTCAGAGATATCCCCAATGCACACGCAGTCGAGGTCATAACAAGTGACCACTCCCTTGCAAACATTGAGGAGCCTATGAGGCTCCACCTTCACCGGTATATGAGACTTATTGCTCAACGGTATTTCAAAGATCTCAATTATATTTTAAGACTGTATGTCATTCGTGGTCTGAATCATGATGGTGCCATCACGCAGTTTCCTTATTGAGACTTCAGATTTCCCTAATCCATTTTTCACTCTTTCGAGGATAAATGGACTAACACGTTTCAGGTCTTCATATTCCTCTACTCTAGACATTACCAGGAAGCGGGGCTGGGGCCTCACCACTTCCGGGATTTTTCCTAATATAGGGCTGGACAACCTTACCCGTTTCCACCTCTTGTCAATATTACGGCTCTGAGAGGGACCGGGCAGTGAGTTGCCAGCAGTGTTTGGCAGTACGGTGCCAGCGGCGACAATGTTATCCGCCATGCCGTGATTGGGGTCAACCTACACAGTACTCGGATCGTATACCCAGGGAGACCCATGTTGGTACTACCATATATGGCCCTGTTAACTGTCCCAACGAGAGGCCCTATACGACGCTAGACATGACACCCTTCGCATAGAGCATCGCCGAGAGAGAGGTTATCGCAGCAAGTGGGTGTAGGAAAGTGCCAATTTTACGTCCGGGTCCTCATGAACGAAACCGATCTTTTCTCAAAGTAGGGTATCCGGTTATTGTCATACCTAAGGACATTCTACTGAGGTATTGCAACCGGCGCTCTTTCATTAAGGAGCTCAAAGCAGTGGTATCCAATAATAAACGAGGAGAGCCGGGTTAGTTGCCAAGGTCATCAAGGGAGGAGCCAAAAATCTCTGTTCAGGCCTGAACGGAAGGGGAGGGGAGGGGAAAAAAGAGGTAAGGATTGATAATGTGAAGAGGGAAGAATGAGAAAAAAAGGAGTGGAAGCGAAGGAATAATAAAATGATGTGAAAGGAAAGATATAGGCAGGGGTTACTGCGGGACTATTCTAAGCCCCGTCCTACAGGGG